>PVIH01004672.1:28613-136081 GCA_004025045.1 Sigmodon hispidus | reverse complement strand
TGTCTTCTATCTTCTTCATGGCTGACTCAGTGGTCAAGGGGAACTTGATGATGGCATAGTGGTCAAGCTTGTTTCTCCTGGGCGCGCTCTTTCGAGGGTATTTGGGCTGCCTCCTGAGCCTAAGGGTCTTGGGCCGCCGGAAGGTGGGTGACGTGCGGATCTTCTTTTTCTTGTGGCTGTGGACACCTTTCAGCACTGCTTTCTTGGCTTTCAAGGCCTTCGCTTTGGCTTCGGCTTTGGGAGGGGCAGGAGCTTCCTTCTTCGCTTTCGGCGCCATCTTGGTGAAAAAAAACTGTCCTCTTGACTCTTAACATTCTTTCTCCTTTGTCTGCTATGATTATCTCTCCATCTTAGCAGGGGAGGTGATACAGATTCTCTTATGGCTGAATGTTCAACAGCCCTTTATTTTCAGCATTCTGATCAGCTATGAGTCTCTGCGGTTTCTACTATTTACTGGGACCTTTTAATTAAAAATTATTATATTCATTTATGTGTATATGCATTTAGTACATGGGCTCACACATCCCACATGTAGGGACCAGTGAACAGTTTCGGGTATTGGTTCTCCTTTAAACATGAATCTTGGGGATTGAACTCAGGTTTTGTGGCTTGGTGGCAGGCATCTTTACCTGTTGAGCCATCTTTCATTCCTCTGAGATCTTTTAATTAATAAATATTCTTAGTGTTAATGGAGTTCTATTAGTATCCCCATATGCTCCCTCCTTTATGGTTATCATGTATGTGCCATGTTAAAGCTTTTGCTCTCTTCATAGTGTGTATGTAAAACTTAAT
Source organism: Sigmodon hispidus (assembly GCA_004025045.1). Lineage (NCBI taxonomy): Eukaryota > Metazoa > Chordata > Mammalia > Rodentia > Cricetidae > Sigmodon > Sigmodon hispidus. Next base: position 135,289 of record PVIH01004672.1, on the reverse strand, counting down.
TTTTTTTGTCTCTAAATGAACACAGGTGATGCCATGGAGAGTGGAAAACCTGGTCCAGTGCAGGTTGTTTTGGTTCACAAAGAACAACATTCTTTTGAGCTAGAAGAGAGAGCCTTGGCCAGCATCCTCCTGCAGGACCACATCCGAGATCTTGATGTGGTGGTAGTATCAGTGGCTGGTGCCTTTCGAAAGGGCAAATCCTTCATTCTGGACTTCATGCTGCGATACTTATATTCTCAGGTAAGGAAGAATTAGCTTATTTCAAAGTAGAAAGTGAGCAAAATAAGCTCATGAATTAAAGTTACTTAAGATTTGGTGAGGACTCTGGGTTTGTAGTATAGTGGTAAAGTGCTAGTAGGGGCTGGAGAGATGGCTCAGTGGTTAGGAGCACTGACTGTTCTTCCAGAGGACCTGAGTTTGATTCCCAGCATCCATGTGGTAGCTAACAACTGTCTATAATTCCAAGATCTGACACCCTCACACAGTTATACATGCAGGCAAAACACCAATTCACATAAAATAAAAATAAAATATTAAAAAAAGGTGCTTGCCTAGCATGTGTGAGTGCCTGTATTTTATCCCCAATGCCTCAGAAACAAAACCAGAGATGTAATGGAACATGTTATTTCTCCCATAGAAAGAAGGTGGTCATTCAAATTGGTTGGGTGATTCAGAAGAACCATTGACAGGATTCTCATGGCGAGGAGGCTCTGACCCAGAAACCACTGGGATTCAGATTTGGAGTGAAGTTTTCACTGTGGAGAAGCCAGGTGGGAAAAAGGTAAGGATGTTAAAAATAGAAAAGAAAGAAAAAGACCTAGATATTATAACAGAATAGCCAAATAAGAGCTTATGTTTATTTTTTTCTTGAGATAGGATTTTTCTTGATAAATTTGCTGATAAATCTGGAACTTACTAGGTACCCCAGGGTGGCCTTGAATCCTGAGAACCCTGACTCAGCCTCCTGTGTACTGGGATCATAGGTGCATACTACCATGTTTGGCTCTAGATGAGAACTTTAACTTACTCTGTGTTAATCAAAACAAAAAAAATTTTTTGATTCTTTTATGTCCATGATAATGCCTATGTCCTAATGTAATTACTTTTCTGTTGATTTTTTTTTTTTTTTTTGACAGTAGATCCTACAGTGTACTTAGCTAGATTCTTTACTAAGTTGCTTGATATAGAGAGGTATCGGTACATATTTTATAATAAAAATGTTTGCTTTGTAAAACTGATTACTTACTCAAACATCCCTTCCTTTGAATCCCTTTAATGAAAAAAGCCACTTTGCTGTCAAAAAAAAAAGTGTGGTAAACAAAAGAAAGCAACTGTTAGAGCTGTATGTGCTGTTCATACCTATGGTCTAGACCTGGAGGCTGAGGTAGGAGGGTCACCACTTAGAGGCCAGCCAGGGCTTCTTAAAATGTACATATAAGAGCTGGGCATGGTGACTTATGCCTGGACTCACTACACTTGAGAGGCCGAAGTAGGAAGATTGGCACACATTTGAGGATAGCATGGGATAAGTGTGGGACACTGTATCAAAAACAATGAAAAAGTGGTGTGGACATTTACTGTGCTAGTGTGTGCTGTGAGCCCATTTCTCTCAATGTTGAGTACACATGTAGCTGTTGCTCTTCAGAGAGCTTTCAGTATCCCCTTGTTTCTTCTTTAGTCTCACTTTTCTAATTAGCAGACATGTGTGATAGTGAACTTTTGTTCAATTGGAATATCATGTTGGTTCAGAATTCATCCTGATTCAGTGGTTTATAGTGTATACATAGAGCTGAACAGGTATTAGCACCATCTGACACTAAAGAAGCCTCCAGTGTTGTTAGCAGTCTCTCTCTATTTCCATCTGCTTCTAGCCCCTTGTTTCTACCAATTTACTATTGACTGAGCTGTTAGGAAGTAAGGCTGAATGGAGGATGAGGTGTGCTTGCATTTCACCCTCCTTTCTCTCCCTTTCTTTATGTCTTCTCCCTTTTCCTGCCCTCAAGTCTTCTCTGGTGTCAGGAATTGGACCTAGTGCTGTGTGTATGCCAGGCAAATGTTCTAGCTCTCAGTTACATCTCTAGCATCTCCATGGAGCTGTCTATCCTGAGCATCTGATACAAATGAAATTATGTGGTTTTGGGGTCTGTCCTCATCCATTCAGCCTAATTAAGTCTCTTACCAATAGTTCTTTACTCCCTTTCATGACTGAATAATATTCCATTATATGAAAATACTATACCTTTTTATTCATCAGTTGTGAATATTTGGGCTGCTTATACCTTTTGTATATTATAAATAATGCTGCCTGTACATACCTGTAATTCTAGTAGTTGGGAGGCTGAGGCATGAGTTTCAGGATAGCTTGGGTTACAGTGTGAAGTCCTGTCTAAACTTACCTCTCCCCTTAAAATAAACTAAAAACCCAGAGCAGGAGAGTTGGCTCAGTGGCTCAAGAGCATTTGTTGCTGCTTTTTTAGAGGCCTGTGTTCAAATCCCAGCTCCCACATAGGGTCTCACAGCTGTCTGTAATTCCAGTCCCAGGGGATTCCAGTACCTTCTTGCAGCCTCAGTGGGTACCACACATATGGTACACAGGCATACATACAAACAAAATAGTCAAATGCACAAAATAATAAAAAGAACACATCTTAAAAAACTTAGAAAATGCTACCTGCCTTGGGCTGGAGAGATGGCTCAGTGGTTAAGAGCACTGACTGTTCTTCCAGAAGACCTGAGTTTGATTCCCAGCATCCACATGGCAGCTAACAACTGTGTGTAATTCCAAGATCTGACACCCTTACACAGTTATACATGCAGGCAAAAACCAATTCACATAAAATAAGAATAAATATTAAAAAAAAGGAAAATACTACCTGCCTTAAACATCTATGTATAAACTTTTCCTGAGATTGAAGCTCTTGTTTATATCCATATGTTTGCTTTTTGTGTCTGATAAATACCTGAGATGTACAACTTAAGAGAGGGAAGATTTAGGGGCTGGAGAAATGGCTTAGTGGTTAAGAGCACCATCTGCTCTTCCAGAGGACCCGGGTTCGATTCCCAGCACCCACATGGCAGCTAACAACTGTCTGTAGTTCCAGTTCCAGGCAAACACCAAGCCAAATAAATAAATAAAGTTTTTTTTTAAAAAAAAAAAAAAAAAAAAGAGGGAAGATTTATTTTGGTCACAGCTTGAGAAATTTCATTTCTCAGCTGTTCATTGCTGTGAACATGAGGCTAAGCTGATGTGATGAAGCAGCGTTGAATATTATGGTGGGAAGCACGTGTAGGTAGAGCATAGCAGCTCACTTTGAAGTGGGCAGGAAGCTGGATATAGACAGGAGGGGCTAGGACAAACATATACTTCAGAGTTGTGTCCTGAGTCACCTACTTCCTCATTCAATATGAACTCATCAGTCGGGTCACCATTAATGAGGTGAGTCTTCTCACTATGCTGTTACCTCTTAATAATACTAAGTTCAGCTGGAGAAATGACTCATAGGTTAAGAGCAGTGGCTGTTGTTCCAAAGGACCTGCGTTCAAGTCCCAGTATGCACATGGCAACTCACAGTGTCTGTAACTCCACTTCCATGGGATCTGACACCATCATACTGGCATAAATAAATTTAAAAAAGAAAGAAAAATATTAAATTCAGCAGCTGAGTCTTCAGCAAAAGAGCTTTTGGGGTGGAAATGCTGTGTGTGTTTGTTTCTTTGTCACATGGGAGCTCTGATTAACTTAACTTTTTTTATGCATATGGGTGTTAGGCCTGCATGTATTTTTGTTCACCATGTGTATGCAGTGCCTACAGAAGCCAGAAGAGGCCATTAGATCCTCTGAACCAGGGTTTTGGATGGTTGTGAGCCCTATATGTGGATGCTGGGAATTAAACTCAGGTCTTCCGAAAGAGCAGCTCCTAACCACTAAATCAGTTGTCCAGCTCCTGTGATTAACTTTAAAAACCAATAGCTAATACCTTCTAATGATAGCTGTACCAATCTGTGTGCATGACTAGCAATGCAGGAGGCTCTAGTTTCTACATCTTTCCAGCTCTGTATACTGTTTTTTTTTTTCTTTTTTCTTTCTTTCTTTTGAATGAGATCAGATTTAAAATCAAAACCGGGGTCCAATTTGATACCTTAGCATCATGAGTCCTGGGATTGCAGGTGTGCACCAGGATGATTGGCTTCTTTGCCCTTTTTATGTGTAGTAATTGATTTGATGGCTTTGTATACACCTGTGAGTAGCCCCCATTCCCTTTGTCCTGACCTGTCTTTCTCCCTCCTCTCCCTCCCCACTCTTTCTGGGTGTATCCCTGTGTTGGTACTTATAAGTTTAAGTGTGCTTAATCCCATTTCTCTTAAAGCTTCCCTTTTCTTGTTTCTTTTTGGTTTCTGCATATTTACCCACATAGATAAGGCATATATAAAAAAATCAGAAGCTGGGATCTGCTTTTCTGAGCCTGAGTCATCCTGCTTAATATACTATTTTTTCATTCCTATCTATTTCTTGGGAATTGCATTTTTCCTTATGGCTGAATAAACTTTTGTTTACATGTACCACATTTTTAAATTCATCATCATCTAGGGTGATTTCTTATTGTGAATAGAGAAGCAATGAACATCGACGAGCACACATCTCTGTGGTAGCATATAGAGACTACACATCTCTGTGGTAGCATATAGAGACTACACATCTCTGTGGTAGCATATAGAGACTACACATCTCTGTGGTAGCATATAGAGACTACACATCTCTGTGGTAGCATATAAAGACTACACATCTCTGTGGTAGCATATAGAGACTTTTGGTATGCCTGTGAGTGGTAGAACTGGATCATATGTGTTTTATTTTTCATTTTTAAGCCAGTGATTTCTATAGTGGCTATTCCAGTTTACATTCTCAGTAGGGAAATATTTTAGAATTTAGTTAAACATTAAAACATGAAATGCCTGGTGAATAGTGAGAAGTGGTTGGCTATGACATTGGTATTTTCCTTTGGTGGAATACTTTTATCTTCATGTTGCTGCATGTGCCTATGTTTTGTAGCATTTCACCAGGTCATAGCAGGTACTGCCAAGTAAACTACTCTTATCAAAGCAAGGCACCTAATGCATTTTTCTGATAGAACCTACAAGCAAGTGTTAATTTTTTTTTGAGACAGGGTCTCATTCAGTACCCCATGCTGGTCTCTAACTTAAGTATTCCAGACTGATTTTGAACATGGCTATCTTCTTGCCTCAGTTTCTCAAGTGCTGCAGTTATAGGATACCAGGGCAAACTGTGTACTTTTAATTTATTCTTTGCATTCTTCCTCTCTTCATCTTAACCTTTTTTGTTTTTCCTTTCCTTTTTTAGGTTGCAGTTGTTCTGATGGATACCCAGGGGGCATTTGACAGCCAATCAACTGTGAAGGATTGTGCTACCATCTTTGCTCTAAGCACCATGACTAGTTCTGTTCAGGTAAGAGCCCCTCTTCTGCTCCCTTTTCCTCATCTTTTCCTTTCCCTTCCTCCCTCTTTACTTCTGGGGGATCTAACCTAGGATCTTGACAGTGCTGGACAGTATTCTACACTGAGCTCTCTAGTCCATCAGTTACTAACACAATCCTTAAGTATATAAGTATTCTTTTTAGACTGTGTTTAGTTGCTCTTCTGTGGTTGTGGTAAACCACTCTGATTAAAACCAGCTTGGAGAAGGAAAGGTTTATTTGGCTTACACTTCTAGGTCATGATCCATCATTGAGGGAAGTCAGGACAGGAACTCAAAAGTCATGAATCTGGAGACAGGAACCTTAGAGGGATGCTGCTTACTGGCTTTTTGCTGCTCATGCTTTGGTAGTTTTATATGTAATTTCAGGCCCACTTGCCTAGGGGATAGTGCCATCTGCTGTGAACTAGACCCTCTCACATTAGTCATTGCTCAAATCCTCTTCCTGGCTGAGCAGTTAAGAGCACTGGCTATTCCTCTAGAGTACCTGGTTCAATTCCCAGCACATACTTGGCACCTCACAACTGTCTGTAACTAGTTCTAGGGGATCCATCCACCAAGCATGCTTGTAGTGCATACCTGTGCATATAGACAAAATAATATATTAAAAAAGAATAAGTCTTAAAAAGAAAGAAAGAAAATCTCTTCTAATTAAGGCTATAGGACAGTCTGATTGAGGAAATTATTTAGTTGAGGTTTCTGATTTCCCAGGTGACTTCAGGATTGTGTTAAAAAAATTTTTTTAACCAGCACAAGCTACATGCATAATTTAAACTCTTAAGCTCAAAATGAATTTTTCTACTTATATAATTATATACAAAGTATTTCAAGAAAAATCTCAAACCTCTTAAACTGTTTTAAACTAGAAAGAAGGAAGTTTTGGATTTTAGCCTTATTTTTCCCAAAAAACAGATAATACTGCTATATATAAAAATAGCTCTCACATGCTTAAATGCAAATGTTCAATTGTACAAAGCTCCACCCAGTGTTCTGAGCTTATTTGGGACTTGTTTGAAGTAAGCCAGAGTGCTATTAATCTGGATTTTGTTTTCTAGATATACAATTTGTCCCAGAACATTCAGGAAGATGATCTTCAGCAGCTGCAGGTAATAAGAAAGGGTAATGGGAATAGTGGCTGAAAGATAAAATATCAAGTGTTTTCTATCCTATGGAATCTAGACATAAAAGCAGAAGAGGGAACTATCTGAGGACAGGAAGGAGACCAAGGAGGAGGAGGGATGTGAGAAAACTGCAGTGGGTGGATGGTGCTGGAAAAAGAGGCTCCATCTTTGAAGTTCCTGCTGTGTGAGCATAAGAACCTGAGTTTGAATCCCTAGCACTCACATAAAATAAGCAGCCAGGAGTGGTGATACTTGCCTTTTATCACAACACTCAAGGGGTAGAGGCAGGTGGATGGATCTCTAAGCTCAAGGCCAGGCTGGTGTACATAGTGAGTTCCAGCATGGTGCTTTGTTTTCTCCAACATTGCTAACTCCAGTGTGAAAGAGGTAGAGATAGGACAATATTTAGAGCTCATTGGCTAGTAGTTTAGGCAACTGGTTAGCTTCAGGTTCAGTGAGAGACCCTGTCTCATAAACTAAGGTTGAAAGATATAGAAAAAACCTGACATTATCCTCTGGTCCCAGTATACACATGCCACAACATACATACACACACACACCTCACGTTTGTGTGTGTATGTATATAAGCATGTACATATGCATATACCACACATACATTACACACACAGCATAAACATACACACAGAAATAAAAACAAACAGCTATAGATATGTATTTCTAATAATTTTATTTGTTTATTTGTTTTTCGGGTGTTTGTTTCTTGAGACAAATCTCTCTATGTGTCCCTGGTTGGCCTGGAGCTTCCAGAGATCCACCTGCCTAAGTCGCCAAAGCCCTGGAATTAATGCAACATATTATAGGTATAGCAATGTTTAAGACAGACACAGTTCTCCTCCTCTCATCCCTTTTCAGGGTGTCTATGTAGTCCTGGCTGGCCTCAAGAACTCAGAAGTCCTCCTGCCTCTGCCTCTTGGATTAAAGGCATATGCCACCATACCCCATGAGATAGACAATTCTTACGGGTTGAGACAGGGTTTCTCTGTGTAGCCTTGGCTGTCCTGGAGCTCACTATGTAGATCCTTAACTCAGAGATCTATCAGCTTGCCTATGCCTCCCAAATGCTAGGATTAAAGATATGTGCTGCCACCATCACCTGGTTACCTTCACAGTTTTATAATCCAGTCTGAGAGAGACATGAATGAAGTGTTCAGCTGTCAAACTGGATGGTATATTTTCTGCATAATTACTGAAAGTAAAGTGTTGGAGATGGGTCAGTGAGATGGTTCAGTGGGTAGAGGTGCTTGTATGCAGGCTTGATGACCTAAATTTAATCCCTGGATCCTACAGGGTAGTAGTGGAGAATAAGTTCTGCAAAGTTGTTCTTGACCCACATAAAGGGGTTCTCTCACACACAATGAGTAAATGGTAAAGCGACTACTTACCATGTGTATAAACTTAGGTTCAATGTTCAGCACTCCATTACAAGTTTAGTATTAAAGGCTAGGTTTTGAAAAAATGTATGTATGTATATGCATATGTGTTTGCATGCTGTGGTACACAGGTGGGGCTTAATTTGGGAGTCAGTATTCACTTTCCACCTTGTTGAGGTAGAACTTGTCTTGTTCTTTTTGCTGCTGGCTTTGGGTATTGGTCCTGACTCTTCATCCATTTTACTGAACGAGTGCTGGGATTATATATACAAACTACCACATCTGACTTTTTGTGTGGGTTCTGGGGATTGAATTTGGGTTGAGTCCTCAGGCTTACATTTCTAACATTTTTATCCATTGGAGGATTTTCTCAGCCCCAAGGCTAGTTTTTTGTTGTTACTAAGACTGCATACACTACTCTTATATTTCTCTGGTAGTGAGTAGGGACCTAGGAGCAGGCTTCTAAATGTTTCTTGAGTTGTCAGGCCCACTCCCTTGCCCCTCCTGTAAGGACTCAGCTTTTCATTTCTCAGCCGGTTAAGGATTCTGCTGATAGAATGTCTCACTTCTTGCTTCCTCCCATTTGTTAGCAGGGCATAAAATGCAGTTGCACCCCCCCCCATGGTGTTTGTGACAAGTTCTTTGCATTGTCATATTATTTCATGCCCTCTTTGTCCTGTGAATTTGACACTTAAGCTTCATTTTAATTGTGGCTTCATGAAGAAGTAGGTAAATTTATGTGGGGAATTCTAATCTGAGTGAATTCATTTAGCCATTTAAATGGTATAGACTTTTCTTGTTGGAGTGCATAAAATGGGACTGTTCCTGCACATTTTTCTGAGTGCTCATGGTGATTAAAATCTACTGAGCCCAGCCAAATGAATGTTTATTTTTTTTTTAAGATTTATTTTATGTGTATGGGTTTTGCGTGAATTTATAAATGTGCCTGGTGCTCATGTAGGCCAGAAGAGTATTGTATACCATGGAATAGAAATTACAGATGGTTGTGAGCCTCTGTGTGGGTACTCTGGAAGTACAGGTTCTCTGGAAGAACAAGTACTTTTAACCACTGAGCCATCTTACCAGCTCCCAAATATTTTTGCAGAAGAATACCATAAAACTATGTTAAAGTTTTAAGCCACTAACTCTTCTTTTTTAAAGCTCTTCACAGAATATGGACGTCTGGCAATGGATGAAATTTTCCAAAAACCCTTTCAGGTAAAGCACTATGGATGTCATTCATATCTTTGTCTAGTTCACAGTTCATCAGATCTACCTGTTTTTAATATGAGCTGTAGGCTGCAGGCTTTGTTATTTTTGTTGTTTTATTTTTTTGAGACCAACTATTATTATAGCTCAGGCTGGTCTTCAGCATGCCCTTGCCCCCTTTAAAAAGATTAGCAGAAAGTATTACAGTAATAGCTGTAGGTAATCTTGAATATGCGCTTGTACAGTTTTATCATTCTGTGTGCTCTGTCACAATAGACACTGATGTTTTTGGTTCGAGACTGGAGTTTCCCTTATGAGTATAGCTATGGACTGCAAGGAGGAATGGCATTTTTGGATAAACGTTTACAGGTAAGTGGTAAATCTGAATAATTATCTAAAAGTAGTAACTTTCTCATTTGCTTTTGACCATTCTGTTTAAAGCGTATTATTGAAAATGATACTCTGTAAAATATTTATAAATATTAGCATAAACCAGTATGCTTGTGGTGTGTGTGTGTGTGTGTGTGTGTGTGTGTGTGTGTGTGTGTGTGTGTATGTATGTATGTGTATTCAAGATGGGGTTTCTCTGTGTAGCTCTGGATCCTGTCCTGGAACTCACTCTTGTAGACCAGTCTGGGGGTGCCTCTGCCTCCCCAGTGCTGGGATTAGAGGCATGTGCCACCACTGCCCAGCTGACCAGCATACTTTTTTGTTTAAAAATTTTAGAATTACATGTATATATTTGTATGTAAAAAGAACACTACAGAGCTCATGTGAAGATCAGAGAACAACTTGTATGATTTAGTTTTCTTTAAAGATTTATTTATTTATGTTTATTTTATGTACAGTGGTGTTTTGTCCGGAAGCTAGACTTACAGACAGTTGTGAGCTGCCATGTGGGTGCTGGGAATTGAACCTGGCTCCTCTGGAAGAGCAGTCAGTACTCTTAACCACTGAGCCATTTGTTCAGCCCTGAGTTTTTCTCTTTTCACCATGTGGGTCTCAGGGATCAAACTCAGGTCAACAGACTTGGTGGCAAGTACATTTATCTGCTGAGCCACCTTTCTGACCCCAGTATGTTTTTTATGGTAGAAATTGAAGCACCTGTATCGTGGAATAAACTCGTTATTAATTTTTATGTTTTAAATAAGATTTATTTTGTTATAATTATAAGCAAAAAAGCTAGTCACAACAATATGGAGCCGCCGCCGCGCACCTCAGCCGGAAGCCCGCCGCCGCGCTTTTGCTGCCGCCGCGCGCTCCAGCGCGCGTGGGCGCACACTATAAACAACGCCTCCAAGATACACACTACACACCTGGATATATAATATATAGGCACTGTAGAGGAACTCTGAGCAAAAGGCCTTTATAATTACAATTTCCAATTATTTTTAATTAGGTTCTATTTGTGTCTTAGAGTATCATGTTAGAATTGTAGGTTTTTTTTTTTTTTTTTAAAGATTTGTTTATTATGTATACAACATTCTACCTCCACTGTGCCTGTGTGCCAGAAGAGGGCATCAGATCTCAAGACAGAAGGTTGTGAGCCACCATGTGGTTGCTGGGAATTGAACTCAGGACCTTTGGAAGAGCAGTTAAGATGGCTCTTAACCTCTGAGCCATCTCTCCTGCCCCTGTAGTTCTGTTCTTATTATTATTTGCTTCTAAAACTGAAGCACAGGACCTTTGTCCATCATTGGTAGCTTATTGGAACCTCCTTCTGGCCAATAAGCCTTCTGTTCTTCTTAAATGTATAATATCCTTTAAAGCCAAGTATTTAGTATCTGCTCTCTGTACTTAACTGCGTCTAGCAGTTCTGACTCTTTACATTGGTCACTCTGATCTGACAGGAAGTCTTCTTTCCTTTGTCCTTATGCTAATGGCTGCTAGTGAAGAAAACCAAATCACTTTTGGTTTACCAGCTGTTGATCTTGGCAGGTGAAGGAACATCAACATGAAGAAATTCAGAATGTTCGAAATCATATTCACTCATGTTTCTCGGATGTTACCTGTTTTCTCTTACCACATCCAGGGCTCCAGGTGGCCACAAGCCCTGAGTTTGATGGGAAATTGAAAGGTATGTTAAAGACATTGTTTCTGTACATATGATTTGATCTTTTATAAATCAAATGGATACTTACGAGAATGAATGTAATCTCATAGAAAGAATAGTATTAGTCTAGTTCAGATTTTGCTCCTGACTTACTATGACTGTCAGAAGTATTTTGTCTGTTTCACAAACTGAAAATAAGATGTTCTTTAGGGATTTTTCTAAGAGACATATTACAGTTCCCACTTTACAGGATATCAGTGCTAAATAAAGGAAAACTGTAAGCTAAGATATTCAATATTTTTCAAGCAAAATTATCTTCTTCAGGAAAGGTACCATGATACATGGCTGAGTTACTTTCTAAACTTACTTGTGCTTGTAGCAAAACCTGATTCTGGGTCATGGGCTAAGGACAGGAAGTCCTGGGTATTTGGTAGGTTAGAGAATCAGAGTCGGGATGCTTGGGTACCATTATCTTACTTTGTTCTTTATTCCTCTAGGCTTTGGGTCATCTAATGGCTGGCCCACAGTTTTTGTTAAGCAGTTTGTTTATAGAATGATCAGAGCCTCTTAATTTCCCCTAAAACACTGATATAGTAGGTGCCAGCTTTGCAGTCCAGTTGCGTTCCCAGTGTTGTGCAAAGTGCTTTCAAACTAATTTCACAGAAATTCCATGAAGTTACATCATTTCTTTTATCTCAACATGAGGAAACTGGTGAAAACAAGGGAAGTGAAGCAACTCAAAGTTGTCAGCTAAAAGCAGTGGGGTAGAGGTTCACATCCAGGTTCTAGTGTCACAGGATGGGAATAGAAATTTATTGTTGTTTGGAGGAAGTCTTTAGAGAATATCTCCTTGTTGAGTTACCAGGGCAATTTGCCTTTTAAAAATAGTCTCAGTAAATATGAAATACATAATTTTCATTTTTTTGATTTAGTTAATCTAAGAATATTTGTCTAAGTCAAGATGTACAGACATAAGGCTAAAGAGAGAACTCGGTAGTTGAGAGTGTTCTTAAGTTCTGTTCCTAGCACTCACATCAAATAGTTCACAACTGCCTGTAACTGCAGTTTCCGGAGATCTGCTACTGCCTTCTTCTGACCTCCATGGATACTGGCATGAACGTAGTACACATATGTACATCACAGCCACACACATACACATAAACTAAAAATGAAAGATTCATTCTATGTGTCTATGTGTATGAGTGTTTTGTCTGCTTGTGTATTTGTGTACTATGTGTGTGCCTGGTGCCTGCAGAGCTCATAAAAGTGTGTTGTATCCCCTGGAAATGGAGTTACTGATTGCTGTGTGCCTCTGTGTGGATGCTGAGAACTGAACCTGGGTCTTCTACAAGGAAAACAAGTATGTGTAACTGCTGGAGCCATCTCTCCATCCTTTTTCTTAAAAGATTTATTTTTTTTAAATGTGTTTTGGTGTCTTGCATAATATGTGTACATTGCCTGAAGAGGCCAGAGGAGGGTGTCTGATCCTTCAGAACTGGAGTTACAGAATAGTTTTGAGCCATCATGTGGGTACTGGGAATCAATCTGGAATCTTCTGGAAGATCAGTGTCTTCTGCTGAGCCATAACTCTTACCCTATCCCCTCCTCCCATTAATAAATCTTTTAAAAAAGACTTACAAAGTGCTTCAGAATAAAATGAATATGAGGGACATAATCTTTATCTTCTGTTTGACACTTACATGACAGTTGGCAGCTTTCCTGAAGAGAATATTCTGAAAGCTTATTACTCAGTGATTGAAAGATTCATGAGCATGGGCCTGAGTTTGGTAGAGACATCTTAGGCAAACAGTGGCTCTGTAACCTGTTACTTAAAGAACTGGGAGAGAATTTTTCAGAGTTAAGTAGAGAAAGAAAGTTGTGTGTGTGTGTGTGTGTGTGTGTGTGTGTGTGTGTAGGTGTAGTGATAACACTTTTTTTTTTTTTAAGCAGGATATCATGTAGCCTAGGCTGGCCTCAAACTCACTTGGTAGAGATGGATAACTAAACTTGTCTTCCTGCCTCAACTTCCTGACTGCTGGGACTAAGATATGTATTACTGTGTTCAGCTGGTAATGTTCTCTCAGCACTTCATGATTAGCTGTACAAAATCTAAACTGTTGGATTTGAGATGAGGTCTTGCTATTTAGCCCTGCCTTACCTGGGAGTTGATATGTAGAGCAGGCTGGCTTTGAACAGGAGCATTTCTCCTGTGTCTATTTCCTAAGTACTGGGATCACAGCCTTGTTCTACCTACCACACATAGTTCAGGAGAATGGGTCAGAGTGACTTTTCTGTCCTTGTCTCATGGGCAGTTCAGGTTACCAGATACAAGCATAGAAAAATGGTATTCTTTTCTATCTTAAGTCTTTTGTTTTGAAACTCAAGTTTCATTTTAGCATTTTTATTTAGAAAGTAGGCAGTTTTTAAAAGTTGTGTGACTGTGACTTGAAGGTTTCTTATATTTCTGGGATACACGTTGTTTATATTCCTGTGGTTGCCTTTAACAAGTTACTACAAGCTGGGCAGCTTCAGACAACAGATTTATTCCTTTACAGTTCAAGAAGCTAGAAGTGTGAAGTAATGGCTGCTTCCCTCCTGGCTCTGAGGAGGACCTATCCCATGCCTCTCTCCTGGGCCCTGGGAGGTGATGGCAATCCTTGGCATTCTTTGGTGTACCACTCTAATTTCTTTGTTGTCCTATGGCTGTCTTATTTGTATGTTCTTCTTCCTACCAGCCCATCACTGGGTTTAAGGCCCTCTCAGAGCCATTTGAAGTAAGTCCTCATTTTAGTGAATCATATTCGCCAGGACACCTTCCAAGATGCCATTCTGTGGTTACAGATGGGTGTATGTGTGGGGAGGCAGCACTATGTACTCTATTGTCCACATATATAGATTGCAGATGGTTTAGTCACTAAACAGAAAGTATGTTGTTTCATGCTGTTTATATTTATGAGATGGAACAAATTTTTTTTTTCCATTTTCTATGTGAATTGATGTTTTCCCTCATGTATAACTGTGTAAGGGTGTCAGATCTTAGAATTACAGACAGTTGTTAGCTGCCATCTGGATGCTGGGAATTGAACTCAGGTACTCTGGAAGAACAGTCAGTGCTCTTAACCACTGAACTCTCTCTCCAGCCTGAGACAAAATAAATTTAGTGTAAGTAAACAATCTCCCGTCTCATGACTAAGGAACCATTTGGTTCCCTCATTCAAAATAGAACTAGATTTTTCTTAAATTGTTTTTTGAGACAGGGTTTCACTGCCTAGTCTTAGCTGTCCTCTGGAATTTACTATGTAGACTAGATTGGCCATGAATTCACAGAGATAGGCCAATCTCTGTTTCTGAAATGCTGGGATTAAAAGTATGCAACACCACCACAACTAGCCTCAAAATAGAACTATAAAATTAAATAGGACTTAAACCTTTTTTATATTGCTTTCCCTTTATAATAGTGCTACCAAATATATATCCTTGAATACAACTTTTACCCATTTATTTGAACAGTTTCTTAAGATAAATCATAGGGAAGGCAAGTCCAAGAAGGGCTAGAGGTATGTAGCTTAGTTATACAGCCTTCCCTGGCATGTATGAAGCCTTGAGTGTGATCCTCACCATTGAGCAAAAACCAAAAAGCAACCAAACACAAAACTGAGCCCAAACTCTCAGGCAGATCCTAATCTTCAAACTCCCAAATTCAAATTATTGAAAATATGAGTCATTATAACAATCAGAAAAACAAAAATATGTTAGTATGTTACAGTTTTTTTTTTTTCCCTTCCCCACAAGACAGAGTTTCTCAGTAGATAAGGCTGGCCTTGAACTCACAGAGGTCTGCCTGCCTGTGCAGCACCTGAGTGCTGAGATTAAAGATGCACACCATTGCCACTTGACTGTGTTACAGTTTTTATGTATAGTAATTTGGTAATATCAACATTTTAAATGTTTTTTTTCTTGGATCTAGTGTTCTGATTTATCTTAAGAAACTGTTCAAATAAATGGGTAAAAGTTGTATTCAAGGATTTATATTTGGTAGCACTATTATAAAGGATAACTTCAAGTCAAATGAGGAATTGTTTATGATATATTACAGTATTGAAGTTTAGTCATTAGGTGTGTGTGTGGTGGTGCACATCTGTTATCTCATCATTAGGAAGGCAGAGGTAGGAGTATCCAACTTTAGGCCAGCCTGCGCTTCACAGGGAGACCTTGTCTCAAGATAAAACAATTATTAAAAAATAATTAGATATTTGGATCTCTATATGTGCATAGAGAGGAGTAAAGAATAAATTATTAAATATAAGAATATTGAAGAATAGCATATGAAATCTAATCCAAAAAAGTAAGTTCTGTATTGTTTGAGATAGGATCTTGCTTGCATTGTAGCCTTTGCCAGCTTCAAACTAGCTATGTACCACAGGCTAACCTTGAACTTTCTTTTTTTTATGTTTGTTCATCCCAGTGCTAGGATTAAAGATTAGTATCACCATGCCTACTTTATAAGTACTTTTAAAAATGAAAACACTTGGGGCTGGAGAGATGGCTCAGCGGTTAAAAGCACTGACTGTTCTTCTGGAGGACCTGAGTTTGATTCCCAGCATCCACATGACATCTAATAATTGTCTGTAATTCCTAGATCTGACACCCTTACACAGTTATACATGCAGGCAGAACACCAATTCTCATAAAATAATAAAAAAAATAAAATGAAAATACTTAAAAGTATAATTTTTCTTTTTAAACTCAATTTTAAAATTTGTTTGTCTATTGTTTATGCCTATTTAAGAAGATACAATATAGTCAGGCATTATATAACTTCACTCAACAATGCTTTTGTACAAAATAGTCCCAGAGATTATAGATCACATGTGTGTTATAGTCTGTCCCATGTAGATTTCTGCATATGCATTAGACAGTATTAGCACAGTGAGGAACTTACCTGATGACATAGTTATTAGACTTTATCCCTGTTGCTAAATGATGCTGTACTTTTAGATTTATTGATGGATACTTTATAGTTTTAGAGAAGCTTTTGAGGCTTAAGGTGTGGTGGTGGTGGTGGTGCTGCTGCTGCTGCTGCTGCTTTTCTTCTCCTTTTCTTCTTTTCTTCGCATGCCACTACTTGTTTGTTGAGGTTGGAGACCATTGCATGAATTCTAGTTAGTATTTTTTTTAAAAAAATATTTATTTTTATATATTTTATGTGAATTGGTGTTCTGCCTGCATGTATAATTGTGTAAGGGTGTCAGATCTTGGAATTACAGACAGTTGTTAGCTGCCATGTGGATGCTGGGAATCGAACTCAGGTCCTCCAGAAGAACAGTCAGTGCTCTTAACCGCTGAGCCATCTCTCCAGCCCCTCTAGTTGGTATTTAATGAAAACCCAGAGTCAGATATTGGGGAAAAGCTGGAATATCAGAGAGAGGAAACAGACCACAGTCAATTCTTACCCAGCCAACTTCTCAGGCTGAACAGGGTAAATGCTATCTTCAAGAGTCCTCAGCCTGGCTGGTCACTTCTAATAGAATCCCTGAATGTCTGCCTATGTTGGCCTTAAATATCTTTCAACTCAGGCATTATAATCCTAGAGTTAGGATTAAAGATGTGAGCTACTACTGCTTGACTTTTAGGCCTTGAACTCACAGAAAAACAAAGATCTATGTCTCCTGAGTGATGGGATTAAAGGTGTGGGTCACTACTCTCTGACCTTCATGGCTGACTGTGGGTGATTCTGTTCTCTGATATTCCAGGCTGATTTTTACTAAATATACAATATATCACCAGAGAGGATATCTTTATGGAGGTAATTCTTTTCTACTCTTAAACAGAATCTGGGGATGAAACTCAGGTCATTAGACTTACATAGCCAAGAGCCTTTTTTCCACTGAGGCATGTTGTACCTAAAGACAGTGTCTTGCTGTGTCCTAGGATGGCCTAGAACTAATTATATACCCCATGCTGACTTTGAACTCAGTCCTTCTACATAAGCGTCCCAAGTGCTGGGTTTTTGCATGTGCTTTTAGGCTTGGCTTTACTGAGGAGTTTCAGTGAAGAATAAATGCTAAGTTGAAAAAAGCAAATGACTTGGAAATATTAGGCTAAGACTGACTTGAGAGCCACACAGTTTTTGTTTCTTAAAAATTTCTGGAGGCTCAGAGCCTTGGCTGACCTCTAACTCTTAACTTTGTAGGTAGCCAGGGATGGCCTCAGCCTTCTAAGTCCTGGTATTGTAAGTGTGTGCTATCATATCTGACACCACATGTGATAGACGTTATTTTGATAGACTTGTAAGTAGAACTGATGTGAGGGTGGCTCAGAAGGTAAAAACACCTGCTGTCAAGTCTGAATATAGTAATTTCTGGCCAAACATGAACTTAACTTTGGTGTCATAGAAGGTAAGCTGCTGTCTTGTAGGTAGAGGATCGACTGCTTTTTGGGGCATTGTAATGCAGGATGATTGTGACTGTGTCATCAATATAAAACTATTCACTGGAACAGGTAGATCAATATAGAAGCCATTTATGTGTTTCCCGAACCAGACACTAGGGCTTAGTTGTCTTTGACATTATGAGTGACTGGGCTTGGCTGTCTTGAGACAGTTCTTTTATGATTTAAAAGCTGTTGTTTTGGAATAGTTTTAATAGAGACATAAGTAGTCTGAGATCTTTTTAAATCTCGGTGTCTCTATCTTTCCTGGTCCATGTATTTTTAAAGTAGTCCTTCAGCCTAATGAAAGTTGAGACCATAAAATGCTTAAAACAGATAATATATTTTCATGCTTAAAAGAGGACCGGAGAAATGAATAAGGACAGTTGCCATCAAGCCTAGACTCATGTGATGGAAAGAGAATGACTATCACAAGTTGTTCTCTGACTTACACACACACACACACACACACACACACACACACACACACACACACACACGATGTTTAAAATTTCTCCAGAGGATTAAAAGGTATTTAATGAAATAGTCATTTTTTTGGTAAAGTTCTATAGTTTAACATATGTAAGCAACTAAGTTCCTGTAGAGCAGGGTAGTGTGTTCACTCTTACTACTTTTTTCAGTATAAGATTTAAAATACAGTTTTTTAGATTTTATTTTTAAATTTTGTGTGATGTACGTTTTGCTTGAACATACATCTATGCACTATATGAGTGCAGTTTCTGCAGAGGCTAGAAGAGGATGTTGGATCCTTTGGAACTGTAGTTACCAACAGTTGTGAGCCCCTTTGTGGGGTCTGGGAATCAACTCTCTTCTGAAAGAGCAACCAGTTCTCTTAACTGGTGAGCCCTCTCTAACCCCTCAAGAATAAAATGAATGATTTGTCCCACCTTTTTATTTCTTAAAACTTAATGGGTTCTTTTTTTTTTATATATTATATTGTGTTTATAGAGTACTGAATAGTATCTATCTTGATATGGGCAAAACTTTATTTTCATTTGACTGTTGAACCTCATAAAGACATTAGAAGATTTATATAAATGGTATTTTTGATAATTTAATTCTCCTACATCTTCATAGTTGGATCTGTTTATTACTTTGAGGAAAGGGCTCCTCTACTTGATGAATCCCTGAACCTGCTTTGAGAACCTTGTGCAACCTATAGAGAGTATGCTACTTTCCTGACATAATAGTCTTATACTGAGGTAGTCTGGGAGCCACTAATAAGATACTTAGAGGTAAATATCAGGAGGTGGTACTTTGAATGGTTTTGTTTTGTTTTGTGAGACAGGGTTTCTCTGTGTAATCTTGGCTGCCCTGGAATTCTCTCTGTAGACCAGGCTGGCGTGGAACTCAGAGAGATCTGCCTGTCTCTTCTCTCTAGTACTAGGACTAAAGGTGTGCACCACCACCAGCCAGCTTTTTTTCCTTTCTTTCTTTCTTTCTTATTTTTTTTTAAATTATATATTTTTTTTTTAAAATGTGAATTGGTGTTTTGCCTGCATGTGTAAGTGTGCAGGGGTGTCAGATCTTGGAATTACAGACAGTTGTTGGCTGCCATGTAGATGCTGGGAATTGAACTCAGGTCTCCAGAAAAACAGTCAGTGCTCTTAACCACTGAGCCATCTCTCCAGCCCTCTTTTTTAATTCTTTAAAAAGTTATACTTTTTTGGGAGGCAAAAGCAAGAGGATTGCAAATTCAGGATTCTGTCCCTCAAACCGAGAAATTTTCTTAAAAATTGAGAGAATAGATCAAATAGCCCAGAAATAAAACCCAAGATAAGGATTTTTCCCCATTCTGGGTAGCCCTGGCTATCTTGGAACTCATTCTGTAGACCAGGCTGGCCTTGAACTCACAACGATCCACTTGTTTCTGCCTCCCAAGTGGTGGGATTAAAGGTCCTCCTTACCACTTGGCTAGATAAGAATATTCTCCTTACTCTGTTCTAAACTGGAAAGGATTTAAATGTGTCAGGAAGGAATGGTACAAAAGTAAGTGCTTTAGGACAGCAGTCTGTCAGCAGCCTGGCAAGACCCAGAAGATAGCAAACATAGTCTTGACTTCCTTTCTGCAAGGGTTTTGTTTTGTGCTCATTTTGGCTTCTTGTTTTTTTCTTTTTGATCCTGTATATAGATATTGCTAGTGAATTCAAAGAGCAGTTGCAGGCACTGATACCATATGTACTAAACCCATCTAAGTTAATGGAAAAGGAGATCAATGGCTCAAAAGTCACTTGCCGGGGACTGCTGGAATATTTTAAGGTAAATATAAGTTTTAGTTCTAAACTTAGGCTTGTTTGTTTGTTACAAAATTTTTTAATATTAGTAGTTTTCTAGGGGAGATGTTCGGAAGCATTTTACTGCCTTAGTGTTCTTCCAGGAGTGGGCCACTGGGTGGCAGTATGGGCATAAGAACCAAATGATAATCTTTGCACTTGTTTAGAGTAGTCATATTGTGTCTTCAAGGTGAACAGAAGGTGATTAGGAGGTTGTTGTGAGCAGGAGACACATGTAAATGGGACACAACTATCTCCAGGTGGATGGTCTCTGCCCACAGGTTGTGGTGAGATCATTGTGCATGGGGGCCTAACCGAAATCTTGGCCTTGGTAGGCTTGTGCTGCATGAGAGTATTTTTAGATAACTAAAAATGCTAATGTGCACTCAGAAGTGTGTCGTGCTTCTGCTAATTCTTGATTGTTCATCTAGGATTTTAGGAAAATGCAGTTGTGTGGTCTCACTATTTTAAAATATAACCAAAATATTTTAGAATTGTGTTTTTGTGATTGCTTCTGTGTTTATATTTTAAGGCATATATTAAAATTTACCAAGGAGAAGATCTGCCTCACCCAAAATCCATGCTTCAGGTAATAAAATTTTGGGTATTCTAAATGACATATTTTAATTGCTGGAATTGGCCCAGATATGACACACCTGAGTCCTTTATAGTCTTACCTTAAATTTTAAGAGCACATTTTTCAGCAAGTGTGGGTACCCTCTGCTTCATCTGTGTTCTCTAGAGGGCACTTGCAGCTGCTTTCCTTTCATGGCACACTTGGAAAACATCCAGCTGAAGCATAGTTGCTGTGTTAGACAAGCCACTTCCAGTCATTGGTACATTACTATGGTAGAACTTCTGGCTCTTGTCCTTAGGATTCATTGGTCATTTGGTTAAAACAGCTTCTTCTCACTTTCATAAGGTGAATATTTGGGTGTTGCTAAATATTGATTTCTTTTTTTTTTTTTTTTTAAATTTTATTTATTTATTTTATTTATTTACCTTGGTGTTTGCCTGGAACTGGAACTACAGACAGTTGTTAGCTGCCATGTGGGTGCTGGGAATCGAACCCGGGTCCTCTTGGAAGAGCGGACGGTGCTCTTAACCGCTGAGCCATCTCTCCAGCCCCTATTGATTTCTTTAGTAGCAAAATATTTTCACAAACTCGCTGGACCTTGTGATTGATATTATAATGAGTTTTGTTGTTGTTGTTTTTCTTTCTTTGAAGCACTGGGATTAAACCTAGGTGTGTAGTTGGACATTTCTCTCCTGCCTATCATTTTCTGAATACCCAGGATCTGTTTCCCAAATAATTGACTTGGAGGCTTATTAGTATATAGTAAATGCTGGGCCAGTAGATCAGATACATTATTTACTAACTAGCTCTTACACTTAAATTAACCCATAGTTCTTATCTATGTTTAGCCACGTGGCTTGGTACCTTTTCTCGGTGTTACATTCTCATCCTGCTTCCTGTGTTGGCTAGCGACTGGGTCTTTGTCTTCCTCTTCTCAGAATTCTCCTAGTCTGATTGCCCCACCTGTACTTCCCGCCTGGCTACTGACCTGTCAGCGTTTTATTAAACCAATATGAGAGATAAATCTTTACAGTATACAAGAGCATTATCTCACAGCACAGGTGTTTTATACCTTATAGGTTAGGTAAGTGCTCTACCACTGAGCTTCATGCCCAGTCCAAAGTATGCAATTGTTAAGGTTGAAACTGAAGTAAAAGAAATTATATTTTCTTGCATTTTGGAGGTTTGGTTTATTCTAAAGATTCTTAAGTGTCAAGTGTTTTGGCACAAAAATTGCCAAAAGTATGTATTTTATCATTTGAATTACATGGAAATGTAAATAATGGCAGGTTAATAAAAAAGGAAGAAGGAATAGGAAGAGAGATATTTTTGCTTGGTTTCTGAGAAAATGTTTCAAGAAGTATTTATATTTATACTTTTCTTTCTTAAAAGGCCACTGCTGAAGCCAACAATTTGGCAGCTGCAGCCTCTGCCAAAGATATTTATTACAACAACATGGAGGAGGTATGTTAACAGTTTTTTTGTTTTCTAGAGTGTGTATTTCCTGAGTATGACTTGACTTCAGAGGCCAAACTTTATCCTAGTCAGTGTATCCTTCTTATTCTGAGACAGAGTTTTATGTACTAGGCTGGCCTGAAAAAAAATCACTGTCGTAGAGGTTGACTTTAAACCTTTACCTTGCTAATGCTGTGCCACAGGAATGTGCTTTAAAGATGTGCTTTCACAGGCTGGAGAGATGGCTCAGCAGTTAAGAGCACTGATTGCTCTTCTAGAGGACCGGGATTCAATTCCCAGCACCCACATGGCAGCTCACAACTGTCTGTAGTTCCAAGATCTGGCACCCTCATACAGACATACATGCAGGCAAACCACTAATGCACATACAAAATAAATTATTTAAAAAGATCTGTTTTTATTTATGAATCTTTGTGAATGTATGCCAATATATGTGGGTGTTCACAGAGGCCAGAAGAAGGCGTTGGATCCTCTGAAGCTAAAGTTTCAGGTGGTTGTGAAGTGTTGGAAATGTAACCTGGTTATCCTTTTTTAACTACTGAGCTATCTCTTCCGTCCCTGCTTAATGTGTTGGAAGATGATGGGAGACAAAGCTGTTTTTCAGGTCACCCTGGTAATTCGGATGTTCTAATAATTAACTTTTGTAGTTTAATTTATTTTTCTTTTGAAACAGAGTTTTTTCTATGTAATTGAGATCTTCTAGTTATTGTTTTTTTTCTGAGACAGGGTCTTGATACGTAGTCCAGGTTGGTTTCAAACTCATGATAATCCTCTCACGACAACTCTCCTGAGACTGCAAATGTGTGCTTCCATGTCTGTTATTTCTTTTCTTTTAAGGTTTTCTGTTTATTCATGTGTATATCTGTACCTGTAGGCACCTGAGTAGGCCAGAGGTGGGTGTTAGATCCCCTGAAGCTCTGGTTTCAGGTGCTTGCTTGTGAGCTTCTTGATGTGGGTGCTGGGAACTGAACTCTGTGTGTAAGAGCAATAAGTGTTCTTAACTGCTGAGTCATCTCTCTAGCCCCCCAGGGTCTGATTATTAACCATTTCTAACCAAGCTTTCTCAGGAATATATTTTATATTGTTGTTGTTCTTTTTGATTAGTGTTACCCTGTTTTTTTTTTTTCAGTTTTAAAATTAGTTATATTTTTATGCAGGGGCTTGCTATGTAGCCCTGCTTGGCCTGGAATTTGATGTGTAGACCAGCTCCAGCTTCATCTCTTGCCTCTGCCCTGTGAATGCTGAGATTATAGATATATGCTAGTATGTCTGGCTTTGGCCTTCTCTATTTGTCTTCCTGACTTTAAAAAGAAAATTTTACATGTAATGGTGTTTTTGCCTGCGTGTATGTTTGTGTGTAGGTATTGAGTCCCCTGGAACGGGAGTTACAGGCAGTTGTGAGCTGCCATGTGGATGCTGGAAATTGGAGCCAAGTCCTCTGGAAGAGCAGTCAGTGCTTTTAACCACTGAGCCCTCTCTCCAGCCTCCTTTCGGACTTCTTACTGAAGCAGTATCTTATGTAGTCTAGGTGGGACTCAAATTCTTTATGTAGCTGAGGATGGCCTTGAACCTTCTGATCTTCCTGTAATCCCGTCTGGAGTATTGGATTTACATGTGTACACCACCATACTGATTTATAAGGTATTAGGATTGAACCCAGGGCTCTGTTTATACTAGGCAAGTACTCTACCATATGTGTTATGTCCTCAGTCTCCCTTGAATATTTTCTGAAGTTAACTTTTAAGCTTTTTCCTAAACTCTTAAGAGCATTCTAATTTCTACTGTGCTTTTTTTTTTTTTTTTTTTAACTTGTTTTATTTGGCATGTACAAAAATTTTTATCATGTGCTTTTGTCATTTTTAGGTTTGTGGGGGAGAGAAGCCTTATTTGTCTCCAGACATTTTAGAAGAGAAGCACCAAGAATTCAAACAACTTGCTCTGGACCACTTTAAGAAGACCAAAAAGATGGGTGGGAAGGATTTCAGCTTTCGTTACCAGCAGGAGCTGGAGGAAGAAATCAAGGAACTATTTGAGAATTTCTGCAAGCACAATGGCAGCAAAAATGTCTTCAGCACTTTCCGAACCCCTGCGGTTTTGTTCACAGGCATAGCAGCATTGTACATAGCCTCAGGTTTCACTGGCTTCATTGGGCTTGAGGTTGTGGCCCAGCTGTTCAACTGTATGGTTGGACTGCTGTTAATAGCCCTCCTTACCTGGGGGTACATCAGGTATTCCGGTCAGTATCGTGAGCTGGGTGGAGCTATTGATTCTGGTGCAGCTTATGTGTTAGAGCAGGTGAGTGGTACTGGCTGAGGCTTGGGGTCTGTGGTAATGTGCTTATGTTGTAAAATTTGGAAGAATTTCATAGTGAAAAAAGAGGTTAAGCCCATTTTCTGATGGACTTTATTTCATTTTTTATTATGTCATTTAATTATAATATATTATATTAATATAATATGTAGTATATTAATATTTAATTTTGATTTGTTTTAATACCTAAAAATGGCTCTTTGATGGAAAAAATGCATCTTTGATATACTGTGTTTTTCTTGGCATTTTATTTTTATTTTTAATTAATTGTTTTGGTTAACATACAAAATAATGGGGCCCTTTATGGCATCTTCATATATACTATCATTTACATTTTTCAAAATATAATTTTTTTTTTTTTTTTTAGATTTTTTTTTTGGGACAGAGTTTTTCTTTGTAGCCCTGGCTGTCCTGGAACTCACTCTGTAGACCACTAGGCTGGTCTCAGAGATTGCCTGTCTCTGCCTCCTGAGTACTGGAATTAAAGGTGGGCACTACCACTGCCTGACTGCAAATAAATGGTTTTTGAGGTTGACAGAATCTTTGAGATTTTTTATTTTATTTTATTTTATTAAATATTTTTATTTTATGTGAATTGGTGTTTTGCCTGTATGTATAACTGTGTAAGGGTGTCCGATCTTGGAATTACAGACAGTTGTTAGCTGCCATGTGGATGCTGGGAATCAAACTCAGATCCTCTAGAAGAACAGTCAGTGCTCTTACCTGCTGAGCCATCTCTCCAGCTCCAGGATTTTTTATTTTTAAAGTTTATTTAAATTTGTTACTACTGTGTGTGTTGTGTTGCATCTGATATTTGGATGTGGGTGTATGAGACCCAGAGCACAGGATGGGGAGGTCAGAGGACAACAGTTTTTGCTATTTACCTTTATATGGGTTCTGGGAATTGAACTAAGATCTATAAGGTTGAGCAGCAAGTATTTACCTGATAAGACATCTTGCTAGCCCATTTGGGTTTTGTTTGTTTTGTTTGAGATAGTCTCATGTTGCCTAGGCTGGTTTCAGACTTTATAATGTAGAAGATGATGAACTTGGACTCTCAAACTCCAAAGTGCTACAAATGCTGAGGCATAACCTATATGCTACAACCTTGCTGAGCTCCAGCTTTCATAAATTATTTTTGAGACAAGATCTTTCCATAGTCTAGTCTGGCCTGGGACTACTCACTGAGTAACAGTGGGATGCCTGTGGAGCCTCCACCCACTCAGCAAAGGAGCATATGCCCCATTGACTCTTAGGAGTCAGCAGTGGCCATGGTTTTCTCTCACCACTGTGGTCTCATTCACTGCTGATGAGAAAAGATATTTAGAAGTTTTGCCTAGGACTTAGTTTTGTTTTTTTATGCTGTGTTGTAGTTTATAAACTAATATATTAACTAAATGGACTTTTTCAGGCTTCTTCTCATATTGGTAATTCTACTCAGGCTACAGTGAGGGATTCCATCGTTGGGAGACCACCTACAGATAAAAAAGCTCAATAGCATCCAATGGCAAGATCCAACAGGAGCCCATTCAGCCCCTGGATTTCTGCTAATGCCAGCATGGGTCCAGTTCCAGAGGAATGACAAATCTGAGACCATCTTGGAAGAGCTGAGAGGGCGCTGTAATAAATGAACTGACTTCTGTGGTTTCCATTTCCACTTGTCTTGGGAAGCAGTTCTTTTTCTTGCTGTTACAGACCCAATTCTTGCTATTACAGCTATTCTCTTCTCTGCTTTGTGCACTTTAAAGGGTGGGGGTGGGGGCTAAAAGGAAAACATGGCAATGCAGCTTTTAAGTCTATGATATGCCACATAGTGCCTTTTAAGACCAGTCCATGCCTCTGCCAGCCTTGAAGGCTGAGGAATGGGGAACAACCTCATGAAATGTGGCTTGGGATCAAGTTCTCTTTTGGATTTTGGATTTCAGTTCTTTTGTACCTTTGAAAATTTGTTTTCAAAAGTTTACACAACTTGAAAAAGGCTCAGAAGTAAAGGCCGACTGAAATGTTACTTATTACACTTAAACAGTTTCCCCCAGTACTGGTAATTGAGCCTAGCATCTGACATGGCAGGCAATTGCTCTACCCTGAAGCTGCCCCCTAGCCTGCTTGACTGTGCAGTCTCAGTCTTGACATTACTTTGTTCCCAGGTTGGCTGTGTGCTTTCCATCTTCTTTCTCCCTCCCTAACTTCTTGAGTAGCTTGAATACAGACCTGTGCTACTATACTATCCTTGCTTCAAAAACCTTATTTATATGAATTTTCTTTGCTCTGTAGCATGGAAACAATGAAATCATTTAATATTCTGTGTTGGAGAATGTAAGGTCTTTTACACAGTAGGCTGGCAGTTTTGTTGAACTTGCTTTTTTAAATTTTTATTCCTATAGCTTCTTTTTAGAAAAGAGGT
Source organism: Sigmodon hispidus (assembly GCA_004025045.1). Taxonomy (NCBI): domain Eukaryota; kingdom Metazoa; phylum Chordata; class Mammalia; order Rodentia; family Cricetidae; genus Sigmodon; species Sigmodon hispidus. The sequence continues at coordinate 108,534 of PVIH01004672.1, read as the reverse complement.
AAACAATCCTTAAAAAGCCAGTGATTCTTAATAAAAGGAATGAGCTTAATACTGCATTGTAAAATTGTAGTTTGAGTGAATCATGTAACCTCTGATAAGTCACTTGAATTTGTGTCTTGGTCACATTCACTGTACATTTATGTATGTATGTATGTGTCACTCTCAAAAATTGTCATTTTAAGTGGAGAAAAGACATTACCAAATATTACTTTTTAAAATGTTCAATTTCATGTTGCTTAGTGATAATACCAAATAATCTGATCTAAAGTCTTCACTCAAACTTTTTTTTTTTTTCTTTTTTGATGGTGGAACAATGTCTCACCATGTTGTCCTGGTTGTCCTGGAACTTTCCATACAGACCAGGCTAGCTTTGAACTTACAGAGATTCTTGTGCCTCTGTGTGCCACTGTGCCTGGTCCCAGTTGCTTTTTATTCTACGTAGTGTCTAATGTTCATAATATCAAAACGAAACTTAATTTTATTAGCTTTTTTTTCCCTTGAAGAAGGAAAAGCACTCATTCTAGCTGAACTATTTAAAATTCCCTCAGTTCTCATTTTGGTTAGACTGGCAGTTTTAAGAACTGGCTTATGAAGGGCGTTTCTCAGATGTTAAAATATCCTTTTTTTTACATTTACCTTGATTATTTGATAAAGTTTTATTTATTTTTTTATTTGATTTTGTAATGGTGAATTATTGTGGACTTAAACCTTAAAACATGCCTGCAGGTATAGAAGCCTTAATTTTTTTTTTTTTCTTAAGGTAATCTGAAATTTTGTTGTGGGAGATAGAATGGTTTTGGCAAAACCTAATATAAATTTTATGTATATGAAGTATGGGTAGAAGGTAGAATAAAAGGAAGTTTTGCATTTAATTTCCTTATCAGAATTTTCTTCTAAGTTTCCAGTCAAGCATTTTAACAAATTCTGAGTTAATATTAAGCATTTTACCTATTTTCATACTATCTTGTCCTGAAATTTGTAGTAATTTTTCTTTTTTGCTTCGCCATGTGGGAACAATTCCAACTACTTGTGAATGATGGCTGACCATGGAAGGGGTTGGACGCTCAGTTCTGAAGCTGTGAAGAGTTTTGAGGTAGTGTCCCTATCTGAAAGCTTGTACTGATTGTTGTTGGGCTCCCAGTACTGAGATATGGTCAGAGAGGGATAGGGTCTTGGTATGTAATCCAGGTTGGCCTGTAACTTGCTTTGTAGTTTAAACTGGCCTTGAACTTGAGGTTCTGCTGCCTCTGCCTCCTGAGTGCTGGGATTAAAAGTCTGAACCTTCACCACTGGGCTCTACTCTTAATAGTGAGAAAAGAGGGAAAGATTTGCTGTAATACTTCAGTATTACATCTGTGTATGAGTTTAAAGTGAGTGTTCTATGAATTAACTTACTCTGCTTCTGGAATATGTTTATAAAGTTTTTTTGAGGATTCTTAGGCATTTTCCTTGGGCTCTTTTCTAACTTTAAATTGTTGATTTTCTATCACAATTTTTTAATATAAAATGCATTTAGTGACTGGGTGGAAATAGTCCTGAGGAGATTCAGGACTGGCTAGAAGAATCTTTTAGCACTTCTAGTCTTTTCTTTGTGAGTCAGGGACATGGTGTAGGAGTCAGACGAGTGTCCCCACAGGCTTTCTATGCAGGTGATGCTAGTTTGTGCACTGCTATTAATATGTGGAACACATTCCTGTCACATCCCTAGGAACATAATGGAGATTTCTAAAACATTCCATTAAAAATAACTCACTTCAGGAGAAGCTAAATGTTGCCAAGATATTCTTGGTTTTGTTTTGGGGTACTGGGGATGGAATTTTAGGGCTGTGTGTATGCCAGGTATTTTTACTCTATCCACTGAGTTAAAACTTCAGTTTGCCTCTTACCATCAAATGGATAGAATCACAGCTTTGATTGTTTTGCTGAGAAGTCTCTTATGATTATCACTTGCTGATAAATTTCACACATCCCCTTTGAAGAGTACCAAAAATCTGTTTAATAGATGCTTTATTTCTTTTCTTTTTTCCTCCCTTTACCCCTTCTCTCTTTTTTTTTTTTCTGTGCAGCTCCAGCCAGGGGTTTATGTTTGATGCTTTCTTTATACTGTGCCAGGTTGCTTGGATGTTTGTATTTGAGTTGCTTTCTCTCTCACTCACTTAAGGCAGACAAGCACATAGGCACAAGCACTGTGTTTTCTTGGCAATTTCTTTAGGAGGTCACATACAGTGGTGCCTGGGATAAGTAAATGAGACAAATTCAGTAGGTGAATTTCAGCCCAAGAAAAAAAGAATTTTTTTTTTTCCCAAGAAGCAACATGGAAGTATCAAAAGATTTATTTTGTTAGTGTGAGCTTTTCTTTTTTTTCTTGGAATGTAATTGATTATGATTTGATTTTTCTGTCAGGTGACCAACATATGCAACCTTCTATCTAACATGTGGAGCCAATATAGTTTTTGTCAGGAATGAGGGCATAAGCAAGCCTCATGTAGCAAAGTATTCCCTGTTTGATGTGGCCTGTGGTAGTGGGTTACACTTGTTTTCCTCAAGAGCTGTACTGTAGCTCTATCTATCTATGACACTTTTCATGCTTTAGACTGATCTATGGAGTATGTTGGAAGAAAATCAGACTCTGCTGTATATTTAAGAATTGTTGCAGTTCTTTTGCAATGTGGTCCTGAGACCATCTCTTACATCAATAGGTGATTGGTGGTGGGGAGGGGGTGAGTAAATGAGAAGGAGCTGACCCAGACAGGAAGTGCACTTAAGCATTTTGAGCAGCTTTGCCTGAGGTCTGCTGCCAGGTCTGCTCATCCAGAGTTTACTATGTTTAGAATCATCAGGGTGCCTTAATTTAGAGAATTGTCCAAGCTTTCTAAAGCTGTCATAGTGCCTTTTATATATCTGACCTCACACATTAACAGGTTGGTTTTTTTTTTTTTTGAAATGTTGCTAGTATCCCTCTTAAACTCAATATACCAAATTGGGCACTGGGCACTCTAACTTGAACCCCTAAATTTTTGTTGTTTTGTTTTGAGAAAGGGTCTCAGTATATGACCCTGGTTGTTCTGGAACTCACTATATAAACTCAGCTGGCCTTAAGTTCACAGACATCAATCTTGTCTCCTTTCAAATCTCAGAATTTTTTACACACAGAAAACCCTGAAGTAGTAATATCAGTAATGAACAAAAAGGATGGGATCCTAACTGTGAGAGTAGTCATCTATACACCTCACAGCAGGAGCATCACAAGAGAGTTCTTATCAACAGGAGATGTTTTCTATGGGAAAGACTCATGTGCCAGACTTGAAGTTTAATGTTATGACCAAGGGAAGGTCACATTGCTGCCCAAACCTCTTTAGTTCAGGTGATCAAAGTTGTTATGGATATAAGCCTTAAAAGAGTTTAATCTTGAACATATACAAGTTGTCCTCCATTTTATTTTAAAAATGAGTTATTATAAGTACTTTCTGCTAGATCCTTGCCTTTGAGTGGCTTTAAAGCTGCAGTTTTTTTTTTAAAGTGCAATGGGAAGTAATGATGCTGTTCTGTGTTAAAGGCTTATTTCTGTTTTCTTTCTGGGTTGTATATACATTTAATGGATTAAAGATTACAATACCATGGTACCTGTGTTTGTTGTTACTGTTCTTTTTTGTTAAATATTTGCTATGTATGCATTTGCCTGTATGTATGACTGCATGACAGAAAAGGGCACCAGATCTCATTAAATGGTTGTGAGCCACTTCGGTTCTTGGGAATTAACTCAAGACCTCTGGAGGAACAGCTAGTACTTTTAACTGCCGGGTCACCTCTCCAGCCCTTTACTGTTCTCTTGTAGAAGCCCTATGGGACAGAGTGAGGTTTGGCAAGAGGAATTGGTGACCTGATCAGAGGTAATGGTCAGTCAGTTCACTTAACCCTCCACAGTGATTGTTGACTAGTTAACAGTGAGCTGGAAAGGCTGTTTTCCAGCTGCTTGCAAGTCAGCAGTGGGTAGTCTTGAGATTTGCAATATCTTCTAGTTTGTAACACTTACAGTGGGCTACTTGGAATCAGAGCCAACTGCAGTTAAATAGAATCTCACAGTGGAGTGGATCTGTGCTGAAAGATTTCCTCTCCATCGGTGACCAGGGAGGCACTGGGGAAGGAGTACTGAGTTTCTTCAGTCCTGAGAAAGGTTTGTGGTGGTCACTTTGTAGCCTTGGTTGGTCTGGAGCTCACTATGTATGTAGTTCAGGCTGGCTTTGAACTCACAGAGCTCCACCAGCCTCTGCTTTAAGGCCTTAAGAGTACTGGGGTAGAATAAAGGTAGAGGCAGAGATACAAGGCTGAACTCCTGGTATAGCTGAGAGCAGAGGAGGACGGCCTATATGAGCAAGGAGATAGGGCTTATGAGGAAAATTCCCACAGTGATGGCTGGCTGGAGTTCTGAGGAGCTCACTGAATTAAGACCAGCCACTGGGGAACCTTCACGAAAAGAAACTAGGCCCTCCAAGCATGGATAGGCAACTGTTCACTGACATGGGCAGTCTGTGGAGCCTCGAGGGGAGGGATCAGACTGTGTTTCTGTGCATGGACTGGCACTTCGGAGCCCATTCCCTCCAGAGGAATACCTAACACAGTCTTGACATTAGGATGAAGAAATTGGACCTGCCTGGAGTGGATGCCAAGCTGATCCACCTTGGGACTTCTTGCTCTTTTGGGAGAAGGGATGGGGGCATGGGGAAGAGGGAGGCTGAAGGCTCACCAGGAGGGATTGGGAGGGGAAAGGGAGGGAGAGCAAGGGATACATGGGGGAAAAGACTTTATTTTATAAATAAATCAAAATTTAAGAAAAGTGCTGGGGTAAAAGTATGCCTCCACACTGGATCCCCTCCCCCCCATCTCCTTTCCCTCCCCTCTCCTCCCTCTTTGACATGATTTCTTGGGCATTGATCTATATTATGGTACAAATAAATGTGGCAAGCCAAGGGCTATGACAGATTTTTTTATTATTATTATTATTATTTTAAACTTTATTTATTTATTTGCCTTGGTGTTTGCCTGGAACTGGAACTACAGACAGTTGTTAGCTGCCATGTGGGTGCTGGGAATCGAACCCGGGTCCTCTGGAAGAACAGACGGTGCTCTTAACCGCTGAGCCATCTCTCCAGCCCCCAACAGATTCTTAATGAGTATGAGATAGGTAATGAAAATTTCAAGCTGGAAAGGATTTTTTTTTTTTTTTTTTTTTTTTTTCTGTTTTTCTGTGCAGGGACCAAATGAAGCAGAGTTGGAAGTAAAAGAGTCAGCTTGCTGGAGTATGAATGCCCTTAATCATTCACTCCTCTGCCTGAGGGTAATGATGATGATCACATTGTGAAGAAACAAAAAAAGAATTTGTTTCTGATGAGCCATGTTGTGGAATTTTAGTTTTAGGAAGTATTACATTTGTTTATACTGTGGAATATTTAGTGATGCAAAGATGTGTTACGTTCTTTTGTGTTGCATTTGTTTAATTCTGTAAAGCTAGTTACTTTGCCTAAAACACCTGATTGGTCAAATAAAGAGCTTAATGGCCAATAGCAAGGCAAGAGAGGAATAACAATAAAAAGGAGAACTCAAGGTTTGGGAGAGCAGTGAGGGACAGGACAAGGAGAAGGGGAGGAGGATGCCAGGGGCTAGCCACACAGCTAGATAAGGAATAAGAGGGAAAGAAAGATATGGAATAAAGGTTAAAAGCTCAGAGGCAGACTGTAAAGAGAAAGAGAATAATATATTAGAAAAGCTGGCTAGAAACAAGCCAAGCAAAGACCAGGCATTCACAAGTAAGTGTGCATTTATTTGGGAAAAAAGAAACTACAGAGCCATATCAAAATTTTGTTTCTCATCTTTTGTCTTATATATACTTTAGGGTGTTTTAAATTTGGACAAGAATAGCCTACTGCTGCAGAATGCTTGGGGGCCCCTCCAAAAAAAAAAAAAAAAAAATCAGTTGTTTGGAGAGATTTTAGGTCTGGCCAGTTGAATGGCCTGGGTCCAACAGTATATTGGAGTTGAGGCTGTTTTTGTGGCGTTTTTCCTCAGTGCTGAAAAGCCAGTGAGAGACTGAATAGACCCTGTGGAAGATGGGCAAAGGAGTTCCAAAGCATTTGCAGAGACTACACCTGAGCAAAAGGAGAATAGGACAGCAGAGTCACCAGACCAAAAGAGCCTCCCTACTGACAGTGACTCAAATGGAAAGATTAGTGACTGATGAAATCTCAGGGGAAGGATATGTATACAGAATTGCTGGGTTTGATGTCTGTTTTGAATGTATCTGCTACTGCTGAGACATTTTGGGCTTATATACCTGCTTCACTTTGTTAACTGGGAAGAAAGTAACATTCCTGACTCTGAGGCCTTGGGTGCCCTCACTGCTAATCCAAGCAAAGATTTAAGTTTTGATGCTCAATTCTTACATGATAAAATATTAACTATTTAACATTCGAAGTTAGATAAATTATCCTCCAAAACCTTCCTTTCCACCTTATTGCAGACGTTTACTGTTGTATTACCATATGTGGTACATATTGTATATTTAATAAATATATTGTAATTGTAAATAAATTTTAAATATTGTATATTTAATAAAGTTTGTCTGAAAATCAGAAGACAGCCAAGTCACACACAGATTTAGCCGATAGGGCTTGGGGTCTCAGGGGAAGGCCTAAACTCCTCTGTCTCTGCCCAGCAATCTCATTTCCTGATTCAACTTTCCTAGTGCTAGGATTAAAGGTGTTCACTACCATCACTGGCTCTCTTTGGCCTGGAACTCACAGAGATCCAAATGTATCTCTGCCTCCTGAGTGTTGGGATTAAAGGCATGGTCACCACTCCCTGAACTTTGGATAAATCTTAGCTCTGTCTTCTGACTTTCAGACAAACTTTATTAAATATACAATATACCACCCACGCAGTTAAACATATAATGGTCCTGCTTTTACTACTAAGAATTTTAAGAAATTCTGTGAAGAATAGCCAAAATCAGCATATCATTGGAATCTCTTACAACCCACAGGGTCAAGCATTTGTAGAAAGTGCTCATTCTACCTTTAAAAAGCTTTTTTTTTTTTTTTTTTTTAAAGCCAGCCGGTGGTGGTGGTGGTGGTGGTGGTGGTGGTGGTGGTGGTGGTGGTGCATGTTTTTAATTCCAGTTTTCAGGACGCAGAGACAGGTGAATCTCTGAGTTTGAGACCAGCCTGGTTTACAGATCAAATTACAGGACAGCAGGACTACACTGAGAAACCTTGTCTTGAAAAACCAAAGGCCAAACAATCAAGTTTTAAATAAAAAGTAGTTGGGTGAGCCATTCCCATACTGTTATTACCTTATTTACTTTAAATTACGGATGTTTGGGCTGGAGAGACGGCTCAGAGGTTAAGAGCACTGGCTGCTCTTCCAGAGGTCCTGAGTTCAGTTCCCAGCAACCACATGGTGGCTCACAACCATCTATGATGACATCTGGTGCCCTCTTCTGTATACTGTATACATAATAAATAAATCTTTAAAAAATAAATTATGGATGTTCAATTTGCAGAATGTTAACCCTTCAATGTAATTGGAATGTTACTAGTTATATATAACCTCTGCTTGATTTAGTCAACCTTTTCAGCTGGATCATGATCAAATATCAAAAGATATGCATGGGAATTTGCCTCTCAATATTGCTGCACTATAGGATAGACCTTTTAGATATTCTCTAAATAATTGCCTGGAATTTTGGGGCAAGGAATACTAGAAGGGATTGTTGATGTCTCAAGGCATAAATCCTGATTCCTGGTGACAAATATCATGCATAGTGCTCTTGCATATAGTGTCATACTTATATATATACTTCTCTTAGGATGTCAGTGGCTCTAAACAAGAATAAATGAATGAGGACACTTGGCCTTTATTTGCTGCACTGGCTCTTCTTGCTTTAAAAAAAAAAAAAAGGTTATTGGTTGTTTTTGCTCTTTTGGAGGGCTTGCTACCTATCTCCCAAATAAATCATACATGGAGCTTATTCCTAATTATAAATGCCTGGCCTTAGCTTGTTGCTGGCCTTCTGCCTTGCTATTGGCTGTTCAGTTTTTTTTGTTTTTTTTTTTTTTTTTTTTTTTTTTTAGAACATCAGGTGATTTAGACAGGCACAGTAATACAACTTCACAGAGTTAAATAAATGCAACATAAACAAAAGTAATACATTATAGCTCAGCAGTTAAGAGCACTGACTGTTCTTCTGGAGGACCTGGGTTTGATTCCCAGCATCCACATGGCAGCTAACAACTGTTAATAATTCCAAGATCTGACACCACAGTTATACATGCAAGCAAAACACCAATTCACATAAAATAAAAAATATTAAAAAAAATTCCCCAAGAAAGGGGAGATGTCAGAACATGATCAAAAGAATGATGCCTAGTGAACAATGCCTAGGGAGCTGTGAAAGAGGCTCCAGGGAAAAGGCAGAGGGCCTTTACCTTAAATACATTTTCCTGGATTGTTCTCAGACATGATTTTGTACCTCCTAGGACAAATAATTGCAATCAGTTTTAAAAACTGTTCTTGTTGGACTTCAGAACATAGCTATGGAACCCAGTCCATATGAAAGGATATGCTGAGTGCTGTCCTTAGTGTACCCTGAATCTGGATATGGCTTTCTACCTTGCTTTCATGAGTCCCTGGATATAATCTATAGTACATACCAGACAATTGTTCTTAGATTGATATGTTCTGAGAAAATTCTGGGAAACGGCTGCTCTGTTAATAGTACGTGCTTACTGGCATTTATTTACATGTTTTTCTGAACTCAAACCTTCCTTGGATCATTACTTTCTTTGTTACATTCATGTACACTGAAAATGAAGTAAACTGCAGCATTAGATGTTTTTTAGAGGACCCATTAAGGTCCTCAGATCCCAGATTTTGAAGACAGGTTTGCATAGATCGATGAAGGTCAACAGTTGCTCAGAATAAAGACTTTTTTTTTGTATTTTTTAAATTTAAAATTAAAAAAAATTAAAACATACCCAGCACTGTTTTTCTCCTTCCCTTCTTCCCAGTCCTCCCTAAGCTTCACCTCACCTCATCTCCCAATTCAGTCCCCAGGGAAGGCAAGGACTTCCAAGGTGAGTCAGGTTGGTCCTGCATATCCAGTTGCAATAGGACTAAGCCCCTCCCCCCAGTATCAAGGCTGAGCAATGGTTTCCAAGAAGCTAATTTACTCAGGAGATCTTTGCTTCCCCTTCCCAGGGAATGCATGGATGTCTCTCTTATGTTCCTCAAAAGGCATCCTTCTATAGGAAATGAGTTCCAAAAAGCCAGGTCATGTACCAAAGAAACATCCTGGTCTCACTGCTAGAGACCCCACCAACTGCTCAAGCTACACAACTGTCATTCACATTCAGAGGGCCTAGTTTAGTCCCATGCAGGTTCCTCAGCTGAGCTCCCAATAACTCAGGTCAGCTGTCTCTGTGGGTTTTCTCATTATAATCTTGACTCCTTTGTTCATGTAACCCCTCCTCCCTCTCTTAGACTGGATTAAGAGCTTGGCCTAGTGCTTAGCTGTAGATCTCTGCATCTACTTCTCTCAGTTGCTGGATGAAGGTTCTATGATAACAATTAGGGTAGTCATCAAATTGATTACAGGGGAAGGCCAGTTTAGACACCCTCTCCACCATTGTTTGAGCCACAGCTGGAGGGTCATCCCTGTGGGTTCCTGGGAGTTTCCCCAGCACAGCTTTCTCTCTAACCCTAAAGTGGTGTCCTCTGTCAATTTATCTATTTTGTTTCCCTCTCCATCCCTTCCCTAACTCTACCATCCTGTTCCCTCATGTTCTCTGCCACCTCCCTTTACCCTTCTATGCTCCCAATTTACTCAGGAGAACTTTATTTTCTATTTCTAGGGGAATCTATGGGTATAAAGATGCTACTTTTAGATGTGCCACAGTGCTCAGTTAAACTCCAAAGGGGAAAAGAAGACCCCACTGAAGATCTGGGCATGGGGAACACTGGGAATTATATTTTACTGAAATCAGGCCTACTATATTTTCTGGTGTTTGTAGGCATATTGCATGAATCCTAATTGTAATATAAGTTTCTGGCCTGTTTGGCCCGTGGTCCAGACTGGCAGACCAGCAGACCCACAAAATCATACACTTTTATTAATTTCATGCTGTTCAGCCTGTGGCTCAGGCACATTGCTAGCTAGCTCCTGCATCTTAATTCAATCCATTTCCATTCATCTGTCTTGCCACGTGGCTCATGGCTTACCTGTTTCTTTACGTGTTGCTTCTTGGGCAGCTGGATGGCATTTATCTCTGACTCTGCCCTCCTTCCCCATCTATGCTTTGATTTCCCCCGCCTACTTCTAAGATGCCTGCCATAGGCCAAGACAATCCTTTATTAAAGAATGATCCCACATTAGTAGTAATAATAAAAACCCAGAGCCAGATATTGGGGAAAATCTGAAAGATCAGAGAGACAGAGGAACAAGCCACAGCCACTTCTCACCTCTCCAACTCCTTAGCCAAAAGGGAAGGGTTGAACTCTATCTCCTCCCGATTTATAAACCTTTCTCTTCCCAGCAATATCACCTTCTGGTTCAAACTTCCCAATGCTAAGATTCTTCCTGACCTTCAATGGCTAACTCTGTGGCTGACTCTGTCCTCTGAGCTTTAGGTAAACTTTATAAAATACATAATATTTCACCACATAGGAACCTCTTCAGGATGGGTGGAGGCATATCTGAACAGAACAGAGATTGATCCAATATTTACTAAGAAACTTTTTCAGGAAATAATTCTTCAGTTTGGAATGCCCTTAGCTTTGGGGTCTGACAATGTCCTGGTCATCATGGCTAAAGTATCTAAAAATCTGACAAAGGTATTAGACATTAATTGGAGATTGCATTGTGCATATAGATGACAGAGTTTGGGTCAGATAGAAAGAATGGATAGAACTTTTAAGGAGTCTGACCAAATTGATACTAGAACCTGCTGAAAAATTGGATCAACCTCTTCCCTCGGGGCCTGATATACTCTTCACAGGGAGGAACTTCCTCCTTTTGAAATGATGTTTGGGGGGGCTGGAGAGATGGCTCAGCGGTTAAGAGCACTGATTGTTCTTCCAGAGGACCAGAGTTCAATTCTCAGTACCCACATGGCAGCTCACAACTGTCTGTAGTTCCAGTTCCCAGTTCCAGGCAAACACCAAGGCAAATAAATAAATAAAGTTTTTTTTTTTTTTTTTTTAAAAAAAAGAAATGATGTTTGGGAGACCATCTCCAATCATCTCCAAACTCTGAGATATTCCCCTGGCAGAAATGTTTAATCACTGATATGTCTAATTACTGCCTTCTCAAGTCCTTGTTCCTTGGCAGGAACTTGCCAGGCCATTGACCCAGTGGTGAAGGGAATCCTGCCATCTCCCACCTCTGAACTTGCCTATTAGTTCCAATCAGGAGACTAAATATGCCTGCCCTGACTCAAAGGAAACTCATACCCCCATTCTACATGTACTTATCTGTGTCATTCTCCAGGTAGAGGCCTATAATGGGGAAGAGGGGAGAGCTCATATTGGCTTGGTTCAATGTTAAAGAAAGGTAAAAAACAAAAACCCAGTTCTGGTTTCCATCCTAGTAGGGGTGAGAATAGTTGGTGCAGCTGCCATAGGCAAACTAAAACTTTAGAGAACTCAGTTTCCAGGTAGGCTTAGGCCTAGGCCATTTGGGGGTTCTGTTTCTAGGCTGGAGAGTCAAGTTGACTCCTTTGCAGAGGTAGAACTAAAGGGGGCTAGACCTTTTTGTTTTTATGAAACAGGAAGGACTTTGCATAGCTTAGGAGAAATTTGCTGTTTCTCTGCCAACCAATCAGTGGTAATTAGGGAAAACCTTGCCATGGTCAGGGAAAACCTTTCTTTAGAAAGGGAAGGAAGGAGACACAGATCAGATAATTGGTATCAGTCTCTGCTTACCTGGCCCCCGTGGCTGACCACCCTACTGTTAGCATTAGCCAATCATTGATTCTTATCTTTATGGGATTCTGCATCCTCAACTGCACAGATAGCTACATCAAACATAGAATAAACTTAAACTACTGTACCTTAGAACCAACCAACTGTGCCCTCCTAGAATAGGAGGCATCAACTCTTTGACTCATGCCCATAAAACCAGGGGGCAATGTGACAGAGCAAGACAATGCAAAGCTTCCTTCATCTTGTATTCTTGCTGAGGCCGTTTTAGGTTTAACTGGAGTTTGATCTCCTTGATGGACAATGCCCTGGAAAATTTCCCAATTCTGTTTTAGGAACCCAAGATCAAGATGCCCCAGATAACTTAGCTTCTATTAAACTGTCTATTTCTGTACCCCCCCCCCCCCCCCGCTAACTAATATCTTAGTGCTGTGAATTATCATTGGATAATAAAGAAACTGTTTTGGCCTATCTTAGAAGCGGGTGGGGAGTCTGAACATAGATAAAGGAGGAGGACAGAGTCAGAGGGAGATAACTCAAGCTACCACTGAGAGACGAAGATGTAAAGGAACTCAGGTAAGCCATGAGCCAAGTGGCAAGACATAGATGAATAGAAATGGGTTAAGATATGAGAACTAGTTAGCAATAAGCCTGAGCCATAGGCCAAATAGCATGTAATTAATATAAGACTTTGTGTACTCATTTGGGACATCTTACTACATCTTAGCTTCTGCTAAACTGCTTGCTTGCATAAAACCTCTACCTGCAGCTATCAAATGAGATAACAGGATGTAGTTTTTGGTTTTTTTGCCTTTAACAACCTAACTCTAAATACTTGGTACTATACTTGAGTTCTGAATAACTGAGTGTAGTCCCAGCCAGTTGGAATAAAGACTGTCAATTGGTTGTATACTGTGTCTGAAAGATCATCTCTGGTGGGCTTCCTGTTAACACTCTACCAACTGAGCTATGACTTTTAAAAAAGAGATTTATTGATTTAATGTATATGGGTGCTTTGTCTGTATGCCCATCTGCACACCAGAATTGGACATTGGATCCCATTACAGACAGTTGTGAGCTGCCATGTGGATGCTGGGAATTGAACACAGGGCCCCTGGAAGAACAGCCAGTGCTCTTAACTGCTGAGCCATCTCTTCAGCCCCCATAATTCTAGTCCAGAAAGAATCGTTCTGTACTTTGGGGTTCATTCTGCCTTTTGTCTGATAATGAATTGTGTCAGGTGTTATTCTAGGTGAGTAGGAAGCCCTCACAGGTTAGCAGAGGGGGGAAACTCAGATTGAAACCAGAATGGGGTAAAAACAAAGATCCAATACTTGCAGGCTGTCATTGTTGCCCTTATCAGCATTAGGACCAGGGTAAGAAGTGTGAACCCAATTGTAGTTTCTCTTCAATGCTGACACTTGCTTTCACTTACCTAGTAGCTGCCTATAAAGCAAGTCTAGCTCAAATGGGTGCCTAAGTGCAAAACAAACACTGGGCACTGGAGAAAAACCTCCACAGGTCTCTTATCACTAGGCAACACATTATCTACTGTGGCAGATGGTTTTTCCATGTGCCTTTGGGGAGGCAGGCAGTCACAAATGGCTCTAGCCTTATGTCAACACACTTAAATGTCACCAGAGGGAAGAGTCTTTAATTTTTTTTAACTTCTGTCTATTAAAAATATGTTTATCTTCATTCCAGATAAGGCTTTTGGATGGTATGGCTTGAGTCATGCCCTTTGTGGTCAGCACTGGCCCAGAAGGTACAGCTTAGGAAAGTCAGACCCAGGTCACAGATGATAATCTGCAAGCTGCTCCTACCAGAGTCACCGAAGGAAAGACTACTGGGCAGCCCAATATAAGAACTAACTTTGCTCCCTAGTTCCCCAGAATAACCATTTAGCAAACATGAGATTGAGACACTTCAGTCTGGTATGTTGTCTAGGGTAAAGGTTCTGGATGCTCCTTTGAGGGTGGTGTCAGAGATGTTAATGCTGCACATTTATGCAGGGGGTATTCTTCAAGACATTTCACTTAGGATTTATTCACTGGTTTCTTCAGTAGTAGTTTGGAGATTTCAGAGGTAGGGGATTTAGAAGAAACACTTCACTGTTGTCTTTCTTAAAAGACTAGCAAACTTAGAATTGGCATATTCACTACCACATTACCACAGCAACCTGGACATGCAAAAACCCTGTACTCAGTTGGCTAAATGATCCTCTTCCCTGGGGAGATTGCCTGCTCTGACTGGCTGTTAAGCAACACAGTCCCCTGTGTCATCAAGGATTCTCTGCTCTCTGGTCCTTGTATGGAGGAGACAACATCACAAACAGCCCCTGCTGAGCCCCACCCCTCCTCCTGTTCTACAGTGGCCTCTTCTCCATCTGCTCAGATTCCTCATGGGTCTGTGAATCCTGTTCAAAGCTCATACCATTTTTTTCTCTTTTTACTTAGGCAGAGTAAAAAACAAACAAACTAAAAACCAAAAACCAAACCAGCTTTTTCCACCCCACCCCCACCCCCGCCTTGAGACAGGGTTCCTTTGTGTAGCTTTGGAGCTTGTCCTGGAATGCTCTCTAGCTCAGACTGGACTTGAACTCACAGAGATCCACCTGGTTCTGCCTCCCAAGTGTTGGGACTAAAGGCATGTGCCACCACTGCCTGGCAAGACAGCAAATTCTTAAAATGTATTGCTCTCCTCTTTTTTTTTTTTTTTAGAAGCAGAATAGCTTTATAGAAAAGCCTGGAAACTTCAGCCAAGGGACAAATTGGATCTTGTCTACCTTGTTAGGTGCTATGGTTTAAATGTTCCCTAGAGTTCATGTGCTGGGAACTGAATCCCCAGCACTAGATATTGATGGCATTTAAAAGGTGGGAGTGTTGGGAAGATGACTGGGAAGAGCCTAACTGATGGACTAAACCCATTGCCATTAGTAGATAGTGGGAGGAGAGTCTTCTTCAAGAAAGCTCTGTCTAGCATCTTGGCTCTGTATTGCTGTGTAATGACATTGCCAAGTTCTGGTGCAGCCCAAGGACCTCACCAGGTGCTGAGCAGTTTCCAGGACTGTGAACCAAATAAACATTTCCTGTAGTAGCTGCTCAGTCTTTGACATGTTAAAGGCAGTCTAGGGATACCAGCTTCTTATTGAATATTACCGAGTAGGGTAAAAAGTAAAAATTTGAAGCTCTCTGACTAGATCATCCCCATACAATTTGCTTTGTTTGTGTCTGGCACAGTATTAGGAACAGTGGGCAGTGGAGGTAACAGCTGGGTTCATCTAGAAGCAGAGCATGAGGAGAAGCAGGAGCCAATGTGGGCTTCCCAAAATGCCCTTGGGTTGGGGATTAAGATCAGTGGTAGGGCTATAGCTTACCTATATATAGCTACAACTTGTCTAATGCTGGATTCTACTTCCAGAATTACTAGTACACAAAATACCTCCCATTTTTGGTTTATTTGATTGATTGATTGAGAGAGAGAGAGAGAGGGGGGAGAGAGAGAGAGAGAGAGAGAGAGAGAGAGAGAGAGAGAGAGAGTATTCTATGATGCAGGTGTGAGAACTTGTAGGAATCACTTCTCCACCATTTAGTCCCTGGGATCTAACACAGGCTGAAGCTAAGGTGGAGAATATCTTTACCTGCTGAGTTGTCTCTCCAGCCACATCCTGGGTTTAGATGACCTTACAGTCCCTCAGCAGTGGCTTGATTAGGGGATAGAGCACATAAAACAATGGTATTTATTAACACTGACTCTTCTTTTTTTTTTAGTTTTTTTAAAATTAATTTATTTTGTTAATTTATTATGTTCATTGGTGTTTTGCCTTGGGTCTCAGATGCCCTAGAACTGAAATTACAGACAGTTGTGAGCTGCCATGTGGATGCTGGGAATTGAACCTGGGTCCTTTGGAAGAGCAGTCAGTGCTCTTAACCACTAAACCATTTCTCCAGCCCCAATGCTGACTTTTCTTATCAAGAAGCAGGTGAGCATCCTGTGATGGGGATGATTCTGTGCCTCTCATGTTACTAGCATATTTGGTAAACAGTGCTCAGCAGGTTAATGAGCTCTTCCTTTGCAAAATATATTTGTATATGCTGTATAATAATCCTCTTGTACACTGTAAAGATTTGTCACTCAAATTGGTTTAATAAAATGCTAATTGGCTGGTAGCCAGGCAGGAATTATAGGCAGGACAACCAAACCAGGAGAAGGAAGGGAAGAAGAAGGGTGGAGTCAGGAGACACCAGCCAGCCAATAAGGAAGCAGGACTTGTAACAAACCAAGGTAGCAAACCATGAGCCTTGTGGCAAAGCATAGATAAGAAATAGTGGTTAATTTAAGTATAAGAGTTAGCTAGTAACAAGCCTGAGCTATGGCTGAGCATTTATAGTAAATATTAATAGTTAGTATCAGTGTGTTTATTTGGGATTTGCTGGTGGGACAGAAACTTCCACCTACATTTATACATTGTCTAATAGCATCAGCAACCCATTTTACAGATGAACAGAATGAGGCTCACAGGGAACTACACACTATTGTCTCTTAAAGTAGCAAGGGCAATGCTAGGGTTTGGCCTGAGCAGCAGTCTTACTCCAGTTTGGGCATGGAATGGAGGAATATAGAGATGATTAGGAATTCATTTTAGAGCTGAGTGATGGTGGCATTTAATGCCTTTAATTCCAGCACTTGGGAGACAGAGGCAGGCAGATCTCTGTGAGTTCAAGAGATAGCCAGTCATGGCTATTACACAGTGAAACCTGTTTCTAATGCCCCCCTCCCCTGCACTAAAAAAGTAATCCATTTTAGTCTTCCCTCAGCAGCCACGAAGGTGCTTGGTCCTTCTTAGGAAGCTAAGGTCACTTTGTGGTGATGCCCTCACTTCTTCCTGTGACTAGCACTGTGCTGATAGTCTGAAACATAGCCTTCATCTCTGAGCTCTGCACCTAGTCCACCCTCATCCTATATGACTATGAGATGACAGTTATGGAGGATAAGATCTATGTCCTCATTAAAGCAGCTGGTACCAATGTTGAACCTTTTGGGCCTGGCTTGTTTGCAAAGCCCCTGGCCAATGTCAACATTGGGAGCCTCGTCTGCAATATAGGGGTTGGTGGGCCTTCTCCAGTAGCTGGGGCTACACCAGCAAGGCTGTCCTGCCCCCTTCACTGCTGCTGAGGAAAAGAAAGTGGAAAGAAGGGAAAATCTGAGGAGTCTGATGATATCATGAGCTTTGGTCTTTTTGACTAATCCTCTTTTGTTAACATGTCCAATAAAAAGATAAATCTATAAAAAAGAAATAACAATAATAATTCATTTTGCTTCTGTGGAGTCTGAGCCCAGCATAGAGCAAGGGACTATGCATGGTTGTTCATTCACTCATAAAATGCTAACTGTGTGCCATTGGGAATATATATGTAGACATTTGGGGCTATATTATGGCTTAAAGTTAAAAGCCTTATCTGTAGATCTATGATTCCTAGGTGTCCTCACCACTTTCATTTGTACTGAGGTCTCTATGTTGACCAGGCTGGCCTGGAACTTTCAGGTTCTAGTGATCTTCTGCCTCAGGGTGCAGCTGTATGCCGCCAAACCTTTCCCATTGGCTGGCTTTTAAGCTTCATATAGATTTGTAGGGAGAAGCAAATCTGAGCTCTACCCTCAGGTTCTGGTTGGCTTTCAGAATTAGATGGATATGAAATAGATGAACAGGAGAAAAAACATACAGATTTCTCTGACTTGAGTTTTGTGTATCATAGGGGTTTTCATAGAGAAATGAAAGCTTTTGGACTTGTGACCCAATTGCAATTGCTACCATACATAAGACCCTACATATCACTCCCACGGTCAGAAAAAAATAGGAAGAGGAGGAGACAAGGACCCCCAAGAAGCAGCTAGGGAAGAGTCAGTTACTCCTATACTGTGGACAAAGGGTAGTTAAGGTTTGCAGAAATGCTTAAGTAGGAAAACTAAAAAGGTGAGTTATTATTATCTTTCTGGGGTGATGCTGAAAATGGAACCCAAGGCCTCTGGATGATGGCTTCTTCTTCTTTTTTTTTTTTTAAAAAAAAAAAAAAACTTTATTTATTATTTATTTATTTATTTGCCTTGGTGTTTGCCTGGAACTGGAACTACAGACAGTTGTTAGCTGCCATGTGGGTGCTGGGAATCGAACCCGAGTCCTCTGGAAGAGCAGACGGTGCTCTTAACCGCTGAGCCATCTCTCCAGCCCTGGATGATGGCTTCTTTCTGATATATATAGTGAGGGATGCTGTTATATGAGAATTTCACTTCTTGCTTTGTTATTGTTTTATTTTATTTTATTTTGTGTGTGTGACAGGGTCTCACTATGTAACCCTGGGTGACCTTGAACTCACAGAGATCTTCATGCTTCTACCCCCTGTGTACTGAGTTTAAAGTCATTTATCACCGTCCATGTCTCATCTCCTGCTTTTAAGAAACAGAAAAGAGCATTGTACAGAAATTAACAGCTATATTGGTCCAAAATGTTTATTTTGCCTTCTTAAATTTTTCCTAGGGTAATGCACTATTTTAAACATTTAAGGTCATATTCACATAGGTTTGATTACAGAAACTAATAAATTATTCTCTGGATACTGAAAAAGAAACCAAAAGAGGTTACACATTCAAGTTCCTCTATCAAAATGTCAGGGGTGTATTTTTAAACTCCAATTTAAAAATGTTTTGAGATTTGTTTTACGACTATAACAGGGTCCCGAGACCTTAGCACAACTGATTCCATGAGAGACCATCCAGACTGGAAAACTCAGCACATAGACAGCACTACCTGCTAAAACTAAATCAAAGACCTAATTCATCAAAGTTCATGTAATTCTGGGAAAGTCTCTAAATGTACTAACCTTGCTCTGGCCTTTTGTAGTTCTGCTTCTGCTCTCTGTTCTTGTTGACTGATGTATGTCAGCCTAGAACGTGGTTTTCGTATTTAAAAGCTCACCCCGAGAAAGGCTCAGTACTACACTGTGATCCTGAACATCCAGTGTAGTCACTGCCCAGCCAATAAAGACTTTTTGTTGGTTTAAACCCATCTCTGAGCAGTTGTCTCTGGTGAATACTCCACAATGGGAATGTGTTTTGTCAGAATGTATACACTTGGGTCAGAAGCATCAGATCCCCTGGAACTGGGGTTACTATGGTTGTGATCCATTATATGGGTGCTGGGACCCAAACCCAGGCCTTTTGCAAGAGCATCAAAATACTCTTAATCCTGGAGCTATCTCCTCAGCCCATATTACTGATGTTGGTGTATTTTTATTACTATATTTTTAGTTTTTGAGGCAAGGTCTCCCTTGGAACGCACTATGTAGAGCAGGCTAGCCTCCAACTCACAGAGACAGGTCTGCCTCTACCTCCTGGGTGCAGCATCCAAAGGCATGAATCATTAGACCCAGCTATTATTATTATTATTATTATTATTATTATCATATTTTATCATTTTGGAGACAAGATTTCAAACTGTAGCTCAGGCTAATTCTTCTGCCTCAGCTTCCCAAATGCTAAGATAACAGGCATGTGCTACTCTTGAGTGAAGGAGATAGATAACCCTTCGATATGATTCGTGCACAAAGATTAAAAGTAGTGTGACATGTTCTTACATTCTAGGCATGGGCAGAGGGGTTTGTGAAGGCTGTTAGGAGCAGGGTAATCTGGGGCAGAGGAGCAGAATGGCCAGGCACAAAACAGGAGAGAGGCATCTAAGTGACCCCCAGAGGACGCAGCATGCCCTTGGCGATGCTCTCATTAGTCAGTCACAAGAGGAGGGGCGGGGTGACCTGCGCATCCGGAACTGCAGCCATTAAACCAATCCTGATTGCTCTGGCCTCGGTTACCTACTCACGGCCTGAGGAGGGTGGAGCGCTTTTTTCTGGGACCTAACGAAAGGTGAGAAAGCCTGTGTGCCTCTGCAGGTCCCCGTGGGCTGGGCTGTCTAGGAGTTGGAGAACTAATGGGCGGCCGTAAACAAGTCAGGCTAGCAGCTGCCACTGGCTGGCATCCACGGGGGCGTAGAGAAAAACAGCCAGGGACGCGAATGCCTGGCCAGGAAGAGTGCGAGCTCCCAGGGATCCGGTGAGCTTCCCCTGGTCTCCAGCGAGGGATTTGTTCATTCAAAAGCAAGTGCAGAGCAGAGAAAGTTGTAGTTTTGAAGCTGTTCCTAAAGGGTCCTGCTAGAAGCCATCTGTTCCTGGAGACTCGGAGACCCTGCTTCTTGTTATAGACATATTAAGCTCTGCTTCCTCTGTGCGTTAGAGATACAATAAGCTCTACTTCCTCTATGCCTTAGGCATCCACGCCGCTGCTAAGTTGAAGCCCCACACATCGCTGAAGAAGATGCCAGCACCCATAGTAAGTACAGGATGGGGGCTGAGGGTGGGCCAGGGATGGGTTAGTGTTTTAATGATGACTCTTGTCTTCTGGGGGATGGGGTGGTGGTGTCTAACTTGCTGTTTTGAAGAGGAGCTTTGTAGTGAAACTCCTTTCCGTCCGCTGGAGTCAGGTATCAGCGGTGGATCAGCTGCCACCTGTTGAGTGACGGCAGCAGTTGAAGTGGGCAGGTTGGAAGCCACCCTGCTTGAAACAGGCTCAATAGAAGGCAGAAGAGACAGACAAGTTGGAGGTTCGGTCTTTCTATCGAATCAGGAACGCAGGACAGGTTTCTGGGGTGGAATTTCCTAAGTTGAACCCTCTAGGCAGTGGGCTTTTCTATGGTCAGCCGGCTTATTTCATGACCATCCTCTGCTGCCAGCAAATTCCCAGCTCTGGTTTTTCCTTCGTTTCTTTTTTCTCTCCACCTCTCTTCTGTTTCTTTTCTGATGTTTGTTTTTGTTTTTTGGAACAAGGCCTCAGGTAGTTCACGCTGGTCTCAACTATAGTAAGGACAACCTTGTACTTCTGATTCTCCCACCTCTATCTCTGAGTACTGGAATTATAGGCCCCCATACTCCACTTTTTGAAACCCTCTTGCATGCTGGGCAAGCACTCTATCAACTGAGACTCCAACCCTAGCCTCTCTGTTAACCTGTGATGTCTTGAGATTGTAACTGGGCAAATGTCTTTTTCCCCTTAACAGGTACTTTATAGACTTGGTTCAGATTGTAGGTTTTTGCAGACAACCCACTTGGGACTGTATTCCAGTTGAGTACCTGTTGTGGATTTTAATCAAGTTTAAATTCATTTGGTTTCCCTGAGTGAAGCATCACTTAAAAGTTCAAGAACAGTCAAGTTCCAGAGTGTGCTTTCAGTTTCTGGTACTGCTAAGTCAGACTGTTTACAGGAAAACCTGCCCTCAGAAGTTAGCAGCATAAAGTGCATATAAAAAACTTGAACCATACTGAAACATTAGGAACTGACTGTTGAAAATACATATGTGTTTTGATTGAGTGTGCATTCTTTAACTTTAATGTAGTAAACAATTTAAGAAACATTGTGTGTGTATGTGTTTATGTATGTGTGTGTATATGTGTGTGTGTATGTGTGTGTATGTATGTGTGTATGTGTGTATGTATGTGTGTATGTGTGTATATATGTGTGCATGTGTGTGTATATATATGTGTGTATGTGTGTGTATATATATGTGTGCATGTGTGTGTATATATATGTGTGTATGTGTGTGTATGTGTGTATGATCTCACTGCCCCTGCATTTTTATTAATTAAAAGAATAAGAAGTAAATATGCACCAACTGGAGTTTGCATAGCAGTTATTAACTCTTAGTGATGATCCATCTCTTCTCAGACTGAGCAGGAAAACTCATCCCTCTTTTCACTGTGCTCAGTTCAATCAATATTTTAGTCATCCCATAAACGGGGCCGTGAAGCTGGCTATGGTGGCACACACCTGTAATCCCACCACTTGAGAGCTTGATACAGGACAATGCAGAGTTGGAGGCTAGCCTGGGCTGTGTAGAGAGACTTTGTCTCAAACAAAATAAAACCGGGCTCAGTGGTTAAGAGCACTGAATGCTTTTCCAGAGGATACGGATTCAATTCCCAGTATACACATGAGCTTGACATCTGGGAAATCTCTGTGGAGTTAGGTTAGGGTGCAAAAAAAAGAAAAAATAAGAAGATGCTTCTCAAGTGTAGTGGGGGCTTCTGTTCCTGCAGGGTTGCATCTTCACTCCCAAAACTGGCAGGGGGTGGAGGAATAGACAGTGTCCCCTCCCCAGGCTATCAGCCTCTGATGAGACCCTGAAAATGCCAGATTGGATGCTGGTGGAGTGGACCCACTCCTCACTCCTCAGCATGTTGGGTCAGTCTAGATGTTAGGATACACGTGGACAGTGGTCACACATTCCTCTAGCTTAGCCCATTCATTATAGTCATCCAGTCTAAGAGAGCTATAGAGTTGGGCTTGAACACACACACACACACACACACACACACACACACACACACACACACACTCCTATCACTGGGTATGTGGCATGCAGAGTTGAGGGCTAGGCTGGTCAATATAGCAAGACTCCTACCTCAAAAACAAATAAATAAAATCTTCTACAACTAGATTATCATCAACAGCAAAACAAAATAAATTACCACCAACAATGAGAAATCAAATCCAAATCTGGAAGAGAAAAGGGTGAGCTGGGATCATAGAGGCAGGAACAGGTCCCTCCCTCTGCAGAGTGTGAGGGAGGAGTCCCTGAGCTCTGGCTCTTGTGTCAGTCTTATTTATCATTGGACCTTGAAGCTGGTTTCAGTTTAGAAGAGAAGGCAGATACTAAAGCTGAAGCTAGGGATCTACAGTGTGTGAGAGAGACTGACAGCACCTCCCTGTGCACCCAACATAGAGCTCTTTTATATTCTCATATCCTGTTTTATCACTGGATACTTGATTCCAGGCAGATCTGTGGTAGAATCCTGCTATGGCTTCTAGACATCCTCTGATGCCTTGGGTAAGTTCATTCCCAGCTTGGAACTCATTCTTGTCATCTATAAGATGAGGCCCCTAGCAGGATTCCAGGTAACCCTCGAACGCTCCAATAGCATTTGGTGGTGGTGTGTAAGTTGGGGGTGAGGCACTTCAGAATGCACAAAGGGGCCAGGTTTGCCCCGGAGGAGAATAAGCCTGGGCTTTGGTGCTGGTGAGCCTGGACCGGCAGGATGCTTGGAGCATTTAGGCTTCTGAGGCTGGGTGCCTGCTGGAGCTGCCCTGGCCTTCTCTGATGGACTAGAAGGCCTGGGCAGGGGCACAAAGGAAGGGTAATGTGTCAGGCCAGGTCTGTCTTATCTGCCTTTCATCTAGGCTAGAGGCTGGGAAGTCAGGGCTGTCAGATTCTTTCTATTTCTTTTGCACCTCTTCACCTCCCTACACAGCCTGTGCACAGGCTTGCTAGCATTTTCCTCATAGGTTTAAGAGGTTTTACAGCATTCAGCCTGTAAAATCACTGTTATTTCTCACACAAACACTCCTAACAGTTCTGATTAGCCAGAAAGTTCCCACAAGTTTGAATGGTTTTTAAGGGTGCTTGGTGTGTTTCTGGGGGTCCAGTCATCTCAGATCAGCCCCCAGCTCCTCACAGATTCCCTTTCTCAAAACCTAGACATGGGAACTCCAATTTCTTATGGAAAAGTCCATTCTTGACAAGACCCAGACCTTATCAGTTTGTTTTCCACAAGCTCCCAGAATCAAAAGTGAAAGACATGGTCAGATATTTTTCATATTTGCTGAGGCATGTGGTTTCTGGGAACGAAAAGGATTCTCTCAGGCTGGGTTTCACAAGTGCCTCAGTGTCCTGGCAGCAGAAGCTGCTGATTCCCGAACATTCCCTCTGTGCTGAGTCTTGTTTGTAAAACAGGGCACAAATGTATGTAGTGTGCATTGGGAGGAAAGAGGATGATCTTGGGTGCTATGCATCTTTCATTTTTATATCATTTTATTTTATTTATGTGTTGGTGTGTTCTGACTGCATATGTGTCTGTATACTGTGTGTGTGCAATGCCCACAGAAGTCACAAGAGAGCCTCCGATTCCCTGAGACTTGCCTTACAGGTGGTTGTGAGCTGCCAAGTGGGTTCTGGGAATCAAACCTGTGTCTTCTGGAAGAGCAACACTGAGATATCTCTCCAGCCTCTACCCTTTTTTGGGGGGGGGCATGCAAATTTCTTTTTTGCCTGGAAATCCCTAGTTGGGCTTTCCTGGCCAGCCATGTGCTATAATGCTAGGGCGGAGATAAGAGAATAGTTTTTAGGAATTGGTTCTCACCTTCTACTTTGCCGAGCAGGGCCTCTTGTTCTCTCTCACTATGCAGTGTACTCCAGTGTACTCCAGTATACTCCAGTGTATGTAGCTGGCCTGTAGGCTTTTGGCACGTTCTCCCTCTCTGCTCTCTCCTTGCTGTAGAAGTGCTGGGCTTCACTGTTTGCCACCCTTTCTGGCTTTTTACCCAGTTCCAGAGACAGCACCCAGGTGTACTTGGGCCATTGTCACAGCAAGTGTTTTTAGTCATTCCAGCTTGACTTTCTGTTTTAGCAGGGTCTCTGTGTAGCTTTGGTTGGCCCAGAGCTCACTATATAGACAGGCTTGAACTTAGAGATCCACTGATTCTCCATTGTGATAGGGTCAAAAGTGTGTACAGTTACCACACCAGGCCCTTGGCTTTTTTTTTTCTTTTTAAACTAGGTTCTTGGGAACAAATTTAGACTTTAGCATTTGTATGGCAAACACTTTTTCTATTGAGCCATTTCCTCCTCCACCCAGTGTTTTATTGACTTATTTCATCTGCAGGATAAATCTCTGAATTAGGTGCCCAGGGAGAATTTGGGGTAAACGTGTTCAAGGTTCTATAGTAGCTAATAGAGCCTTGGTTTAAATACAGAGCCCTAAGCATAATCACTGTGCTGCTTCTGAAAAAATAATCTGTTTGAGTTAGACAGAGTCAAGGGTAGCCAGGCATGGTGGTCCGTGCCTGTAATCTAGCACCCAGGAAGCTAAGGCACTTAAATGCCTTGCAGATTTAAATGGCCATTATTGAATAGAAAGCTAGTGGTTGGTTGAGTGGGAAAAGATAAATGGAAATGTGAGTAAATCATACAAAAGAATAAATGAATTGTTGACTAATAAAAAAATCTCTCCTGACAATTCGTTTTCAGATATCCTGGAAGTTTTTCCCACCTTTTAAATTTCTAAATAGTTCAAAGCAAGCAATTTACTTCATATTTGTCTAGAAATGATGCTCTTGTACTTGGAACAGGATTGCTGAGGCAGCTCTTTATTACACAAGCCACACTATTTTAAATACCATTACCTTTTGGAAAAGCCAGTTGGGTGCCAAGTGGGTCCAGCCTGTATTTCTCTCTGTCTGTCACAGCCTGCCTGTGCCCCGTCATCTTTACTGCTTCCTCCACTGTCCTGTAAGTGACCTATTCCCAGGGCAGCAGTCAGGGAGCCCATTTAGGTACCTGCCCTGGAACAAGCCTCTCTGGCAACCACACCTCGATGTTGGCTGCTGTCAGTCAAAATCAGAGCCAATGACTTCCTGTTGTCTACAGGAATTTAAATTATATATATATTCATTATGAGGTGATTACGTGCTTTCTTTCTCTTGTGCTGTGGCAGCTTTGACCAAACTACCCAGGTCTCCTCCTGTGTGCTCCAAGCCAGCCATACTACCTTCTCTTTTAAAAAAATATTTAAAATGTTACATTTATTTTATCCCCTATCTCCCACCCGTCTCTGAGCCTGTGTGCTAAGGCACATGTGTGGAAACCAGATAACCTATGAGAGTTAGTTCTTCTCCTCCATAATGGGTTTGGGGACTGAATGTAGGTTATCAGGTTTTCATGACAAGTGTTTTAGCCATTGAGTCATCTTTCTAAAATATAACCCACTGATTTTTGTCAGATTTCAAGGTGGTATAATCTTAGCTTTAAGAAGGTGAGGCAGGAGGATTACCATGAATTTGAGGCCAGCCTCAGTTATATAGTGAGTCTGAGGTCATCTTGAACTACAAAGTGAGACCCTGTCTCAACAAACAAAACAAAGCAAAACGAAAACAAAATGTGTTACATACATATACACACACACACACACATATATCTATAAAAATTATATATATATATTCATTATGAGGTAGTTGGGGTTGTTTTTCAAAATGAATTTGAGAGGCCAGAAATTCTTTAACTTGCTTGTTAAAGAAAACAGCTGCTCTGCAGCCCTCTTTTTGTGGGAAATAAAAATGCTTTGTTCTGAAATCCTGTGGGCACATAGTCTCAGCTTTGTTACTGCCCCTGTCTGTGCTGTGTAGGGTGTTGTAATGGCTGGGGGCTCCTGAGCCCCATTCTGGAAAAGGCAGCCTTGTTCCTGCATGTGACAGGACTTTCTGCTAATCCAATGCATGTTTCCTATGCAGAATGCAACAGCATTCAGTTGGGTTCCTGGGATCACTGTGAGTCCTTTATAACAGGGATTTGTTGATCCCACTGAATAAAAATAAAAACTAAAGTTTGTTTTGTATCCAATTACATTTATAAATTTTCCCTGTAGCCCTTGTACTTTATTGTTCTTTTATCAAGGTGCCCCAGGGGCTTTGTTCATACAGAATGTGATGCTTCTATATCTATTAGGAAGTTTACAGATTGGCCCCCAATTGAGAAAGTTACCAGAGGGTCCAGGAGCCTTAATTGAAAGGGCCATGCCCTCCCACATTCTTCCAGAGTCAGGCCTGGTTTTGGCTGAGGAATTCTAAACATTTTTATTTATTTATTTGCCTTGGTGTTTGCCTGGAACTGGAACTACAGACAGTTGTGAGCTGCCATGTGGATGCTGGGAATTGAACTCTGTAGCCTTGTCTGTCCTGGAACTCTCTTTGTAGACCAGGCTGGCCTAGAACCAACAGAGATCTGCCTGCCTGCCTCTACCTCCCAAGTGCTGGGATTAAAGGCACTTCCCAGCCAGAACGAGAGAGTAGATTTAGCTCAAGAAACCCCATTTTGTATTATAAAGGTAGAATAAAATTCAATTTTACATTCCTAGCAGTGGCTTGCATATTTCCAAGAAACAATAAGGTAAACACTATCTAAGGACATCTAGATGATCCAACCCTAAAGCAGTAAAATGGCCACCCTACCCAGGTGGGGTGGAGGAATGTTAAACTATAAAAAGTCCCTAAGCACGAGCCAATCAGAAGCACACTTGCACTCTTGATCCCAAGTAACCCTGCTTTGTGGTTCGTGCCTTTAAAAAAGCTTGTGTAATTTAGGGTGGGCAGCTCTTCCTTGCCTCGTGTGTTCGTTGGATACATGGAACAAGCTCCCTGCCTGGCTTATATTGTGCTGACAATAAACCTTGCCGTTGCATTCCAGACATGCCTGTCTCTGGTGGTCTCTCTGGTGGTTGAGCTTTGGGCAGAACAAGAACATCTTGTCTTATCAGGACAGAGTGTTTCTGAATTGTATGTAGTTTCTGAAGTCAAACTCCATAGAGCAGGGAGTATGTCAAATTCAGAAACAGGTTAAAAACAGTCAACTTGAATTTTACAGCAAACAGAAATGATTTATTTGACCTTCTAACAAAATGACTTTTAAATTTAAGATGGAGTCAGGCTGCTCCATCAGATTGGATTTTTTTTTTTTTAACAAAGTTAAATAATAAGCACTTTAGGTTGTTTTCTTTAAAATTTCATTTTATTTTTAAGTGTGTGTGTGTGTTTATATGTCATAAGTGCAGATATCTAAGGAAGCCAGAGTCATCATCTCCTTCCTGGTCCTGGTGTCACAGGTGACTGTGAGCTGCCTGATATGTGTACTTGGGACCAAACTTGAGTGACCTACAAGAACAGTATGCACTGCTGAGTCACTTTCTCAACCCTTTTAGATTTTTAAAAAAATTATTGGGGGGCGGGGAGCTGGAGAGATGGCTCAGTGGTAAAGAGCACTGGCTGTTCTTCCAGAGGTCTTGAGTTCAATTCTGTTAGAGACCTAGAGAGTCCCACAAAAGACCACCATCTACATTTGCAATCAGCAAGAGCAATTATTATCCCACATGCATGTGGGGCCATCCACCCTACACAAAGGCAAGATGGCAATGACCCCTCGAGAAACTCACAGCCTTCTTTTAAGCATGGTCAAGGGGAGTTCCTAGGGCAATTGGGTCACTTTAAATATGATTGGCTTAAGCAAGTGGCAATCATATTCATACGTACTACTTGGCCAGGGTTAGTCAGGGCTACAGTTTTCTACTTTTGGGCATTCCTGGACAAGCCCCAGGCTTTGTCTTTATTTGGTTATCTGCTGACTGTGGCTTAGCCCTGGCCTGGCCTAGTATGGCATATACCAAGCCTCCTTGTCCTCACTGTTGGAGTGTTGGAGATTGGTTGTCCTTTGTTTATGGTTCTCTCAAAAACTGCCTGTTCAGTCTCAGGAAACTGCAATTGAGGCCTGATCTCTGCAAGAACATTGAGCAGCAGATGGTATAATGCTTAGTTCTCTCAAATTCCCAGCACCCACATGGTGACTCACAACCATCTATAACAGGGTCTAATGCCCTCTTCTGGCATGCAGGTGTACAAGTAGATATAGCATTTATACATAGGATAAATCTAAAAAATGTGTGTGTGTGTTTGTGTTTGTGTGTACTGTTTCCAGTCCAGAACATGTTTGAAATGTAATGTTTAAAAACTAGATCCATTTCAAACTAAGTTATTATTTGAAAAAAGAAAACCTTAAGAGTCAGTCTGGGGGGCTGGAGAGATGGCTCAGCGGTTAAGAGCACCCTCTGCTCTTCCAGAGGACCCGGGTTCAATTCCCAGCACCCACATGGCAGCTAACAACTGTCTGTAGTTCCAGTTCCAGGCAAACACCAAGGCAAATAAATAAATAAATAAAGTTTAAAAAAAAAAAAAAAGAGTCAGTCTGATTGTTAGCCGTAGGATGTCTTGATCATGACCTATCAGCAGTTGAATCTTGACAGCCATCTAAGAGGAGACTGATCTCAGAGCTACCTGGTTCATTATTGCCCTCCCTTCCTCTTATTTTGTAATTATTATCCTAAAGTGTTAATTGTTCTGCCCAGAGCTTGACCACCCGAGAGACCATGGGAGACAGCATGTCCAGAATGCAACAGCAAGGTTTATTGTCAGCGTAATACAAGCCAGGCAGGGAGCTTGTTCCTCCCACCTGATATGCAGTGCTCACATCAGGAAGAGCTGCTCACCCTAAATTACACAAGCTTTTTTAAAGGCAAAAACCATAAGGCAGTGTGACTTGGGGTCTAGGGTACAAGTGTGCTGCTGATTGGCTCATGCTTAGGTACTTTTTACAGTTTAACATTCCTGGACCCCACCTGGGTGGGGTGGCTGTTTTACTGCCTTAGGGTTGGATCATTCAGGTGTCCTTAGATAGTGCTTATCTTATTCTTTCTTGGAACTGTGCACACCCCTCCCAGGAACGTGAAATTGCAGCTCACTCAGAAAAGCAAAACAAAACAAATCAAAACATGATAATGGCTCATGCAGCTAAAGAAATCTCCAGAGTTGAGACAATTGTGGTTTAGAACTCTATAACAATAAATAACTTTGGACAGTGTTCCTTCAGTGTGGTTGTTTGAAAGAAAATGGCCTGCAAAGGGAGTGGCACTATTAAGAGGTGTGGCCTTGTTGGAGGAAGTGTGTCACTGTGGGGGCGGGCTTTGAGGTCTTTTCTCAAGCTTCACTCAGTGTGACTGTGACAGTCAACTTCCTGCTGCTTTCTGGTCAAGATGTAGGACTCTGCTATCATCCCAGCACCACATCTGCCTGCACACTTCCATGCTCCTATTTATGATGATAATGGACTGAACCTCTGAAATTGTAAGCCAGCACCTCAATTAAATGTTTTCATTGTAAGAGTTGCTGTGATCATGGTGTCTCTTCACAGCAATAAAACCCCCTAAGACATTTAGTGTTTTTGTTTTTGTTTTGAGACAGCATTTCTTATTGGCCTGGAGTGGATTGCCAAGTAGGCTTGATTGCTTGGACAGTAAACCTGTCTCCCTGTCTCCTCTCCAGTGATGGGGCTGTAAGCACACATCACCACATCTGACTTTTTCATGTCGATGTCAAGCAAAGCAAGCTCTTACTGAGTTATCTCCCAGTCCCAACACTTTAGAATCAGCAGGCTACACAGTCTCTGTAATGACTCTTTAACCCTGCTATTGCAGAGACAGAACAATTATTTACAGAGTGTACACAACCATGTGAACTTTCAGGTCAGGGCTTGTGTCAAATCCTGGAGCTGGAGTTACAGGCAACTGTGAGATGTGGGATGTGGGTGCTGAGAACTGAAATTGGGTTATCTGCAACAGCAGCATAACTTAACATAACATAACAACAGCAACTCTTAACTACTGAGCCAGCTCTCTAGTTCTTCATTATTATTTCTTTTGTTTTGTTTTGCTTTTGAAACAGGGTCTTGTTATGTAGTCCTGTCTGGCCCAGAGCTCACTGTGTAGGCTGGCCTTAAACTCACAGAGGTCTATCCAAGTACTGGGATTAAAGGTGTACACTCATAATTTTTACTTTTAAAAATTATTTTAAAAATTAATAAACAGCATAAAGAGGGTAAGCTGCAGTGGTGCACCCTGGACATTCTAACACTTGGGAGATGGGTATAGGAAACCAGTGCAAGGTTATTCTCAGCTACATAGTAAGTTCCAGGCCAGTCTGGGCTAAGTGAGACCCTGCCTCAAAAACAAAACAAAACCAAACCCCAAATTTAATATGTAACTTACCTTTTAAAGTATGTGGTTTCATTTTGATAAACATATACAAGTGAACCATTGCCCTAATTGAGGTACAGAACAGATACACTCACAGCCTCAAGTCTTTGGTGATAGTCAAAGAAAAGATTCATAACCAGTCTAAGTGCTGAGGATAAGGGACTGCCCAGTGCTCAATCCTCATGGGATTTCTACATCACTCACTCCAAGGACCAAGAAGAAGGGGCAGAAAGACCAAACAGAGGGCGGGGAAGAGCGCTTAGGAGCATCGTCTTCTGAATATGACATGGCCACATGTCATGCATTTCATGAACATACAGCCACTGAGACTCCTGCATGAGATCTGCACAAAATGAAGACATGACAATAGGAAATGACGGGGTTGAAGAGGTGGCTCTGTGGTTAAGAGCACAGGCTGCTCTTCTAGAAGACCTGAGTTCAGTTCCCAGCACCCACAAGGTTGCTCATAATCTGATGCCCTCTTCTGGTCTGCAGGCATACATGCAGAAAAAGCATCTGTATATATCAAAAATAGTTCTAAAGATAAGTAAATTATATATATAAAAAAGAAAGAAAATGGGAAATGAAATGACTAGCTGGGGCAGTAAAGGGGTCCTCTGGAAAGAGGACAAGGAGGGTGGTGGAGTGGGGAATGTGATTACATTATATTGCATACGACAAAGAAGCTAAAATGGTTAGAAAAACTGCAGCACAGCACAGTTTAATGACCCTAATATCTTTCTTGTGGTGCTTCTCCTCATCCCAGCCCCTCAGGGTCTTTTTGTCTTATGTTTATGCTTACTTTGGAATGTCATATAAAGAAAATTATACAGCGCATAGCTTTGGGGCTATGATCTTTTATTATTTTGTAAATAGCTACATATCTTGCAGGTCAGATTGTTCCATTTTAAATGCTTTTTTTGTCATTGTAGTAAGGTGTTTTGGGGAGTGAGGGGAGTAAACAAGGAGTTTTGAGACAGGGTCTCATTATGTGGCCCAGGCTAAGCATAGAAGTCTTTTAAAAATTATTTGCTGACTTTATGTGTGTGAATATTTTGGCTGCATGTGTATCTGTGTATTATATGGTTGCCTGGTGTCTGAGAGAGGGCAGAAAAGGGCATTAAGTTTCCCTTGACTGGAGTTAGACAGTTGTAAGACACCTTGTGGGGTCTGGGAGTTGAATCTGGATCTTCTGGAATAGCAGTAGTTGTTCTTAACTGCCGAGCCATTTCTTTACCCTAGCGTAGAATTCTTGATAATGCTGCCTCTGCACCTTGAACAGGACGGAGTTCAGTAAGTAATATTTGTAGCAAGAGCACTAAAAATACAAAGCTGATGAGACCTCTTACGTTTGCGGTTTTAAAAGAGTGTCTTTAATAATTTCATACATGTATACGATGTATCTTGATCCTATTTGCTTCCAACTTTCCCTGGACATTTCTCCAACATGACTCCTTCTCACCTTCATGTTCTTTCTCTCTGCTTCTTCTCTGTCTCTCTTCTCTGTTTTTGGTAACCTGCTAAATCCAGTTAGTGTTGCCTGCTGGCATGCTGACTGCTCCTGTCCCTTTACTCTTGTGTAAGTCTTCTACAGGTGACCATACCTGCAGTGCTATGACCATGCCATGTCTTGAAGGCAACAGCACTCTTCTCTTCCTCTGGTTCTTCTGCCACATTCCCTGAACCTAGGGTGGGTGGGTTGGTGGTGACATAGATGTCCCATTAGGGCTAAGCACTCAATAACTGCTTATTCTTAGCACTTTGTCAAGTTATAAGTCTCTGCATTAACTTTTGCTCACTGCAGAAGGAGCTTCTATTCATGTGTATAAACACATGTATTTGGAAAAAAGTTTGACAGTGTGTCTTATTTATCAAAACAACAGTGGTAGGTCCCCTGCTGGAGCCTGTGGTCTTCTGAGCCATGTACTTTTGGCCAGGTTTATAGTTCATTGCATTTTATAGCTTTTTGTTTTAGATTTATTTTATGTGCATTAGTGTCTTATATGCTTGTATGCATGTGTACCACCTTCAGGCAGTACCTGTGGAAGTCAGAAGAGAACATAGATCTCCTGACAACTGGAGTTACAGATGGTTGTGAGTCACCATGTGGGTACTGGGAACCTAACCCAGGACCTCGGCAAGAGCAGTAAGCATTCTTAATTGGTGAGACATCTCTCTAGCACCCATTTTGCAGTTTTTAGTCATTTTATATGGGAATGGGGGTGGGGGCATCTTTTTTGCAGGCTTGGATCATGGCCTTGTGAGGTAAGCCAGCATCAGACCTGCGGGGCCTACATCCATATGAGCCTGCCTACTGGAGCTGATTGATGGGACAGAGGGCCTATACATTCTCAACCCAGCCTGCCCTGGTCTGAAGGTTTTGTGCTAATAATCCTGTTCTTGGTTTTGCAGCCAGAACCAAAGCCTGGAGACCTGATTGAGATTTTCCGCCCTATGTACAGCCACTGGGCCATCTATGTTGGTGATGGATATGTGATCCACCTGGCTCCCCCAAGTAAGAATACCAAGGTCTTCATTGTGCCAGGCCTAGGGACTGGGAAAAGGATGTATGGAGCTGTGGGCAAGGAGTGGCCCCTGGCTTCTCCTTGTTCTTTGATTAGCCATTTGTTTTTAAGTTTATGTGAAGGCAATCTGATGTGCCAGGATAGTTTCTGAGTTTTAATTCTTAGACCCAAGAGTGTAAGCCCCTCAAGGCCTGTGAACAGCCAAGTCTTGTCCCTGAGGACCTCCAATTGCGACACTCTAAGGGCTGTAAAAGGTAGAACTAGTCCCTCCAGACACAGGCTGCCAATCTCCACCCTACAGAGCTGAAGAAAAAAAAAAAAAGCTGAAGCTCAGGACTGGAAATTCCGCCAATTCCCACCCTGGAAAACTCCACCCCAAACGAAACCCTATGTAAACTCCAGTTTCTGCTCAGTTCTCTTCTGCTTCTCCCCTGAGCAGAGGCAGCCCCTCCTGGGATCTCTTCTGTGAGGTTTGCTGTGTATTGTGACTTTGTGTTATTCCTTGGCTCCCAGCTGCCAGGATACTTTCACCCTCAGAGCTGTAACACTTACACAGGGAGGTCTTTGTAGAGAAGCTGAGGTCTGTATCCAGGCATGACTATGCTTAATTTTCTTTCTTTATAATTTTTTTTATGTGAATTGGTGTTTGGCCTGCATGTATAACTGTGTGAGGGTGACAGATCTTGGAATTACAGGTAGTTGTTAGCTGTCATGTGGATGCTGGGAATCCAACTCAGGTCCTCTAGGAAGAACAGTCAGTGCTCTTAACCACTGAGCCATCTCCCCAGCCCTATAATTTTTTTAATTGAATTTGTTCTTGGACAGTTTCATCACGCACAAAGTGCATCCTGACTGCTGTCATCTCTCTCTCTAGTCCCACCCTTACCACTTCCCCTACTACAACTCATTTCCCACGTTCAGGTCTCTTTTTCTTTAGACCCATTGGTTTAACCAGGGTTCTCTGTGTGATCTTGGGTTTGGAACTATCTGATGGAGCACTGGAAGCAGTAGGCAGAGATTTGGAGTAGTATAGCCTTTTTGTTTGCTGGAGCAGGAGGATGCAGTCTTTGGGAATTGCCAGCAAGGAGAGAAGGTTATCTAGTTGCTACTCAACCTCTCTGAGCTAGCAGGTTTTCACCCCAGCCTTTGAATCTCCAGTCTTATTTATAAATAGAATGATAGAGTTTTAAAAGTAAAAGATTTTTAAAAGTTTTAAAAGTTAAAGTTACTTTCAGAGGCAGCATCAGAGCTAGTGCCTGTGGGAAAAGAATTCCTGTCAGGCTGATGCCTGAGAGGCCAGGGAATTTACAATTGCTGGCTGAAATAGCAGTAGATTAAAGCTACTGTGCCAGAGTTAAAACAACAGATCTCTGTGTGTGAGTTCAAGACTTGTTCTACATAAAGTGTTCCAAGACAGGTAGGGCTACACTGATCCTGTTTCAAAACAAAAGAACACGAAAAACAGGGTGTCACCATATCATCCTAGGTGGTCTGGAACCCTATGTTAATCCCACTGAATGAGAGTAAAGACCTTTACCCACATTCTTTGATCAAATTAAGTAAGCTTTATTTTCTTTAAAATATAGCTATCTCCCTAAAGTGGGGTTTGAGAAAATAATATCAAACACAGGAGATGGTGGGACATTCTAGCCCCTCAAAAGGTCAAGGCTAGTAGATTTTTAAGGGTTGGGAGAGTTCAAGAGGAATTTTAGTTATGAAGGAACTTGACTGAATATTTTGAAGTTAATTGGCCAACCATTTTATCTTCTTGGGATGGACTGTATAGAACATGTTAGATTCCAGGTCAATTCATGGTCAAACTCATGTATTATTTATTTATTTATTTTTACAGAAAACAGGAATGAGCTTATTTTGACCTTGTAATAAGATGGCTTCTAATCTTAAGATGGAGTCAGGCTGATCTATCAAATGATAAACATGTAGACCAGGCTGCCCTTGAACTCACAAAGATCTGCTTGCCCGTCTTTTAAGATCTGGGGTCAAGGGAGTGTACCGCCAGCCAATGCTGTAACTTCAGGGAAGAAGGATCCCTTAGCCTCTGCTCTTTTCCTTCCTGCCATTGCTTGCTATTCTCCCCGTGTCAAACTTAAGACTGCTCCTGTCCTGGTTACTGTGGTGCTGCTGCTTCACCCAGAGAGCCCTGTTCCTGCCAGGGAAGAACCAGTCTTGTGATGCTCCATGGGCTCCTGGGTCTGCTCCTTTGCTGTAGAGCTCCTTTTCAGCCATCATACCCAGTGCATACTCTTTCCCATGGAATGGGTCACGGAGTTAGGAAACCTTGGCTTTGTGCCATGTCAGTTGACCCTGAGTGTCCCAGCCTAGTCCTACAGAACCCACGTTTCTCCTCTTTAAGTCATTCCACTGTTGTCTCTTTTCACCTGTGGCACACCTTGGCCAGGGCTGCCACCACATCCTCTGGGTCTCTTTTGTGGAGCAGGTGGAGAGTTTTGGTCCTTTTTTTTTCCTAAAAGGGTGGGACTCTGGAAGACCAACCTCTCTTCCTGAGGCCATCAGCCTGGTGAGGTTAAGGAATTGTAGCCCAGATGGAATCAATAGGTCACATGCTCTTTTCCCAGAAATATGAGGGAGCTCCTTGCACGTATTTGCAGAGGCAAGAAGTGGTTACTGTGCAGAGGCCAGCTTCTCCTGGTTAAAGAAATGCTCCAGTAGCCAGGGTGGTGACGCATGCCCATCCTCTCAGCATATGGACTACGGAGGCAGGAAGCTGTTGAGAGTTTGACACCAGGCTAGACTACATAGTAATTTCTAGGTTAGACCAGCCTAGATTGTAGAGTGAGACTGCCGCCCTCAGTAGCACTGTAACCACTAAAACATTACAGCAAATGTGGCACTTTAATGGTCTCCATGTTTTCACCAGAAGTTTTCTGACCCATGTGAGCCCAAGGTTCAGAATAATCTCTCACACCAATGGTCCTGCAGCCACTTATAAAATAATTACTCAGAGGTTTATATTATTTACAGTCTGTTAGGCCTATGGCTCAGGCTTATTACCACCTATATTTATAACTTAACTCAACCCATTTCTATCAATCTGTTGTATTGCCACATGTTTACCTGTGTTCCGTTACAGTTTGCAGCCTGCAGTGACTCTTGACTCTGCCCTTCTTCATCTTTAGCTGTTTGGATTTTCTATCTCTCCCTGAGCTGCCTTGCCATAGGTCAAAACAGTTTCTTTATTAATCAATAGCAATAAAGCATATTCACAGTGTACAGAAAGACATCCCACATCACATCCCATTGAGGGTTCAGGGACCGACCACAAGAACTTGTTTACATCTTGCTTATCCCTTGTGGATGGTGCTAATCATTGACTCCCTGTGGGCCTGTCCAGAAACAACTCCTCTGTTCTTTGTGGATTCACAGGTGAAATTGCAGGAGCTGGGGTAGCCAGCATCATGTCTGCTTTGACTGACAAGGCCATAGTGAAGAAAGAACTGCTGCGTGTTGTGGCTGGAAGGGACAAGTTCCGTGTCAATAACAAACATGACAAGGAATATACCCCACTGCCTTTAAACAAGATCATCCAGCGGGCCGAGGAGCTGGTGGGGCAGGAGGTTCTCTACAAGCTGACCAGTGAGAACTGTGAGCACTTTGTGAATGAGCTACGTTATGGAGTTGCTCGCAGTGACCAGGTACGTCCACAGCCCCTGTAACCTGACGTTGAGTGCTCAGTCATTTCATGCCAACTGGGCATGAGTGTGGGTAGAGACAGACTTACAAACAGGACAAAAATAACATAGGTATATGTTTCCTGTCCGTGAGAGTGTCATGCTCAGGCTGGGGAGTCAGGCAAATAACATGACATGACAATGCAGAGCAGCACATAGGGTAGTGATGACCCCTGTGAGGATGCTCTTAGAGCCTTCCCCACTTTGT
This sequence comes from Sigmodon hispidus, assembly GCA_004025045.1. NCBI lineage: Eukaryota > Metazoa > Chordata > Mammalia > Rodentia > Cricetidae > Sigmodon > Sigmodon hispidus. The sequence goes on along the minus strand of PVIH01004672.1, from coordinate 71,393 downwards.
AGTTGAGGAAATAGAAGCTTCTAGAACTCAAGCGATCTGACTACAGCCCTTTATTTTACAAACAAATCTTTTTGAGTCTTCAGACCTGTGCCGTGTTTTTCTGGCAGTCAGATGCAGTGGCAGAGAGAGCTGATGTGTGGGTTCATTTAGCCAGTCTTATTTAGTGGGCTCCAGATAGCACTGTCCTTATGCTAGAGTTGGTCCTGCCCTTTCTCCATTTTCTCTCCTGAGACACGGTCTCTCTGGGCAGCGCAGGCTGGTCAGGCCTTGAACCTGTATTCTACTTACTTTAGCTTACCAAGTGCTGGGATTCCAGGGAGTGCTACCACACTTGGCTTTGCATGTGTGAAAAATGTGGCAATTTGCATCTGTGTTTTGAAATCCTTTCTCCTTCTACTTGGCTAATGTGGTGATGGAAAGCAGGGACTCCTAGAGCCAAATAGACTTGGTCCCTTCTCTTTAAGTGCTAGGGTCTTGCCTGAGGTAGGCAGGCCCTCTATCACTGGGCTAACCCTCCCCTTTCTGACCCTTTGAGCCCCATATTTTCCTAGCTGTGTGATGTTTAAAGACATATTTAGGGACTGGAGAGATGGCTCAGAGGTTAAGAGCACTGACTGTTCTTCCAGAGGTCCTGAGTTCAATTCTCAGCAACCACATGGTGGCTCACAACCATCTATAATGACATCTGGTACTCTCTTCTGTATACTGTATACATAATAAATAAATAAATCTTTAAAAGAAAAGACATATTTAGTTAGGCTCCTCACTTGGTATAGTACCTATGAGAACAGATCTCAAAGGATTTCATGTGGATTAGAGAGGAGAATCCTTATACTCCTCATAGGGCTGGCTTGGAAAATGAAACTGATAAATTAGAGAAGCAAACAGTCTCTGAAGATTAATCTTTCTTGCTCATTCAGGGTTGTTGGCCATTCTGGGCCACTGTGACTTGGTTGAAAGTCATTTGCTGACAGGAGCAGCCTCAGCTGTCTCTCATACTGCATGTTTGAACATTTGGTCTCTCTTCTGTGCAGTGAGACATTTAGTATCTAACAAGGAGACCATTAGCTGGTTACTGCTCATCTGCTATTTAATATGTCCTGGTCAAGAGTGACTGGCATAGAGGAATAGCACATTTGTAAGTGGATGAGGAAGGCAATACTGTCAGTGTTTGATGAGCACTCCTAAGGGTCAGAGCAACAGTCTGGCTTCAGTGAGTATAGGACAGCCCCTCTGGAGTAGGAATCAGGCAGGGGTATAAGAGGAATGTCATTAGTTCTTGGGTGACTGCAATGTGGTGGTGGTGAACACTTTTAATCTCAGTACCTGGGAGGCAGAGGCAGGCAGATCTCTGAGTTCAAGACTTGTCTACAAAGTTTCAGGACAGCCAGAGCTACACAAAGAAACCTTGTCTTGAAAAACAAAACAAGGGGCTGGAGAGATGGCTCAGAGGTTAAGAGCACTGCCTGTTCTTCCAGAGGACCTGAGTTCAATTCCCAGCAACTACATGGTGGCTCACAACCATCTATAATGATATCTGGTGCCTCTTCTGTACACTGTATACATAATAAATAAATCTTTAAAAAAAAAAGAAAAACAAAACAAAACAAAAACAACAAAAAAGAAAACCATAAAATGATGCTATGATAGAAGGGATCTGGGGGATGACAGTATTCAGCCTGTCTGTTGACATAAAGGCTACAGGCCCGGGGTTCAATAACCAGCAACATGTAAATACTGCATGTATATGTACAAACACACGTGGACAGAGCCACATGGAGAGAGATAAATACACAGACACACAGAGAAACATTTGCTGCTGAGTCCTGATGGTCGTCAGCCCCACTCCTTTCCCGGTGCACGGAGGGACCTTCTGCTTCTCTCCTGTTCTAATGCTTTTATCTGTTAGAAGGAAGGAGACGGGTATGAGTTCCTAGAAAGGAGCTGGCATGAAGTTATCCTTCAGAAAAGCTGTATTAGGAGAGAGAGCAAGATCCTCATGACCATGGGCAGCCGTGGTCAGGCTGAGGTGAGAGAGCTTTAGGAGAGATGGGCCTTGCATTGTGATAGCACAATCGAGTTTAGAAGGAGAGGCCTTCAATCCCTGCATATCAGGGGCTCTATAAGAGCATGAGCATAGACAACCATAAGGGGCACCAATGGGACCTAGAGGCCCCAGTTCCCTTCGGTAGGTGCCTGAGAGCAAAGTGAGCTTCTTTGTCTCACAGGCTTTCAGGAGTGTGTGGGAAATTCTACAACATGTGACCTAACTGGCCTTGCCTGAATGCCAAGGAGACCAGGGCAGGCACAAGGGAGGACCATAAATTTATCCTGCACCTGTCAGGAGGTGGAGAGTGTTCAAGGCCACAGAAAGCCTCCTTATTAACTCTGTTTTAGAGAGAGCTGCAGGGGATATGGCCTAATTCTGAGTGAAAGGAAGCAGGGCTGGAGGGGCTGCAATGTGACATACCCTGCTTCTCGAACATCCTCCACTTCTTTGGTTTATTCCTGAATGATTTCTACAATAGTTGTGTTAGCTGCTTTTCTTATCACTGTGACCAAACACCTGACAAGGTGTGCCTTAAGGAAGTTTGCATTGGCTGATGTTTGAGGGCTATTATCACAGTGGAGCAGGCATGATGGCCAAAGGCTACCCGCTGGGACAGCAGATCAGGAAGCAGAGGGTAGGGAATGCTGGAGCTTGGCGAGCTTTCTTCAGGATTCTAGCTAATGCAATGTTGCTGTTCACATTCAAGGCAACCCTTCCCACGTTAATCTTCTTTGGAAATGCCCTCAGAATCACACCCAGAGGTGTGCCTCCCTACTGTTGGTAGGCATTTCTTAATCTGAAACCAATCATAACAATATTTTACTAAGAAATGTTGCCTTTAAAAAACAGTTTTATATATGTGAAATGTTGTTTATACACATTTATACACGGCACTATACAACAAGCAACAATTAACTCCTGCTTATGTGGTCTCTGAGTTCCTACATCATTAAAGGGAATTTAGTTAGGCGTATTTACTGGAATAAAAGAGCTTTATAGCAAAAACACATTTGTCAGATAGCAACATACACACATCACACCACACACACACACACACACACACACACACACACACACACACACACACTGTAAATAACAATGACTTTGGTCTGCAAAAGCATTCTTTTAGCAAACAGAAACAGCACCTGCAGCACAATACCGGTTTTGATATCCTAACCTTCAGGTAGTTTTGGACAAGTGTTAATTTTCTCAGATAAGGTAGGGACTTCTAACCAGCAGGCAGAGCTCAGTCTACCTAAATAAAACTTTAAATTATTCAGATGTTACCTATCACTAAGCTATCTAAACATGTTAAGTGCATATGTAAAAATTTTCTGTTTGTATGTATGTGTGATCTGACTGTACCATCTTACTACCACTAGAATTAACTAGATCCTGTCTTCATATGCTGATCATTCTCTTTGTGTACAAAGTGTGACCAGGGACAGTGGAATCATTGTTGTGCCTTGACAAAGTATCTTTTGTCTGAAAAGTGGCATCAGCATTATTGTGTTATTGTTCTCACATTATGAGTTTCAGAAAAGAATGGGGGTCATGTTGCACCTCCTCCATTATCTGCAGACCCTTCTACCCCTCCTGATATAGAACAGCAAGGAAAACAGTAGATAGAAATGATGTGTGGGTGTTCCTGTGTGTCTACGTGTATGTAGAGGCAAAAGGTCAATCTCCAGTGTAATTTCTTAGGTAACGTTCCTCTTGTTTAAACAAACAAAAAACAAGCACAAACAAAGTAAAAGACAAGATCTCTCACTGGCTTGGAATCGGGCTGAGCTGACTGACCAGCAAGCCTCAGGGATGAATTTGTCTTATCTCCCAGCACTGGGATTATAAATGCATGGCCCCCACATCTGGATTTTTACAGGGTCTGGAGATCAAACTCAGGTCCTTGTGTTTAAGAGGCAAGAACTTTATCTCCCCAGCTAGAAGCTTAGCCAGGTAACCCCAGAACACCATGGCTTGAGGCTAGCCAGTAGGCAGACCTTTCTGGTTGACAGTACCTTTCAAACTCCCATCTAAACTAGAAGGTGGACAATGACAGAAGATGGGGATACAGGACAGGCACCAGGTAAGGAACCAATGAATGGGGGTGAGGCAAATTGATGGTGAATTTCATTGCGAGATGAACCCAGCAGACTGTTTGAGAGTCCTTGGTACCCAAATCATCTATTGTTTCTATTTGTCATAGTCAGATTCTCCAGAAAAGCTTTCCAGGCTGGGTTGGAGAATGACACTCTGGGAGCAACAAGAGAAGGGTCTGGGGGGCTCGTACTGGCCATGCTTGCAGTCACTCAGCCTTGAATGCGTATCTAGAATCCTAGAGTTTCTGTTTCACTCTGTCCAGAGAATAAACGTTCATCCCTCTGTTGGGGTGAGGGAGAAGCCCAGGGAACTGGCAGTGTTCTCTCCGGTTCACTCCCAGAGGAACCTAGGCTTGTCAGTCTGACCCTTTTAGGAATTTCTTTCTCTAAAGATGGTTACTGCTCAGCTTCTTTGTTCTTGTTGAATTATGCTTAAAACAAATGCCTCCAGGGCTGGAGAAATGGCTCAGCCATAAAGGCTAGGTTTACAACCAAAAAGGAATGCCTCAAATTAAAAAGAAAAATCTTGGTGATGTTGAGCTTGAATTCAGTATTTTCCCATGGTAGGCTAGTGCTCTGCCATAAAGCTATTGCCCAGCTCAAGCAAATGCTTTTTTTTAATTTTAGTTGGATTGTTGGATTTTAGGAGAGATTAAAATTTAACAAATGTTCAGCTCCATGCTCCTCCCTTGTTTTGCAATGCTTTCCTTTTCTGCTCGATAGCAGCACAGTGAGCTATGTACACCTGCATTACATTACTACCATTCCTAGTGGAATTTAGGAGTAGAAAAGGAGAGTCAGGCTCAGCTGCTCACAACTGTAACATACAGTGGGTGGAGGCAAAAGGACCAGGACTTTAAGGTTATCCCTGGTGCACTGGCTAATTGTATAACAACTTGACACAAGCTAGAGTCATTTTGGAATGAGGGAACCTCATATGAGAAAATGCCTCCACCAGACTGTCCTGAATGCAAGCCTGTGGTGCATTTTCTTTATTGATAATTACTGGGGAAGGCCTATTTCACTGTCGGCATTACCACTCAAGCTAAATAAGGCATGAGAAGAAAGGTTATAAGCAGCTTTCCACTGGCCTCTGCATCAGCTCCTGCCCTGACTGACTTCCCTCAGTGATGGAAAGAAACCTGGAAGAAGTGTAAGCTAAAAATAAACCCTTTCCTCTACAAGTTGCTTTTGGTCAGGGTGTTTTATCACAGCAATAGACACTAAGACACTTCACTATTTAGTGAGCTGGAGTTTGGGCTACATGAGACCTTCTCTTAAAAATTAAAAAAGGAGGACTGTGGGATAGGGGCACTATGCTTTGACTCTGGCCTCTAGGCACATATCAGAGTCCATACACTCTGTGTATAGTGTCACCTTTAACCCTGATGCTCAGGAGTCTGAGGCAGGAGGATCTTGAGTTCAAGGTGCTACATAGAAAGACCTTGACTCCAAAAGAGAAAAACTAGCTCAAGTATTAGTCTAATTATTTTTTATCAGTAAAAATTCAGGAGTTGGGTATCAGGGTAAGAACTGAAAAGATCAGAGAAGCAGAGAAGCCACCAGTCCTTCTGACCTGCTCCATTCCTTCCTCCAAAAGGGCTGAGATTCTTCTCTGCCTCACCTTACTACTTCCTGTCCTATCTGTCCTCAGTCCTCCAAAACCTCTGTGGTTAATTTTGGTTGGCTAGTGACTTGCTCTGCCCTCTGACTCCAAGCAAGTTGTATCTGTCAGAACACTATCAAACCATCGCACAACAACTAGCAAACGGCAAAAAACAACAATAAAAACCCAACCTTTGGGCTGGAGAGATGGCTCAGCGGTTAAGAGCACCGTCTGCTCTTCCAGAGGACCCGAGTTCGATTCCCAGCACCCACATGGCAGCTAACAACTGTCTGTAGTTCCAGTTCCAGGCAAACACCAAGATAAATAAATAAATAAATAAAGTTAAAAAAAAAAGTTTTAAAAAAAAGTTAAAAAAAAAAAAAAACAACAAAAAAAAACCCAACCTTTAAAGGGAACACCTCAATACCTGGCAGGCCCAGACACTGGAAACATGACATGAGGTGAGATCTTTGTGTCATGGAGGTCAGATTTTTTTTTTTTTGATTTCTCAATTGCAATTTCTTTCTGACTTTACTCTCATCTACTGGCTGGCCAGGATCTTCCCAAAGAATTTTATGCTTTAAATAGTCCAGGCTTGAATTCAGGGTTACTATTTTGGGTCCAGGTAAATTCCAGACCAGCTGATTCTATCCATTTCTTTCCCCTCCCAGCCCTCTTTTCCCATTGCCCCTGCCAATATTTGTTGGCTTTCAAGTTTAGCCAAGGGAGTGAAGGGGGCATGTGAGGTGCCATGACCTGAGTGACCCTGTTCAGTGAACAGCCTGTCCCACATTCTTGACACAGAGCCTGACTCACTTGTTCCCTTCTCTGTTACAGGTCACAGATGCCATCAAGGCAGCAGGCCTTGCTACAGTGGGCTTGGCAGCCTTGGGCCTTGTTGGAGTCATGTTTTCCAGAAACAGGAAACAGAAGCAATGAGTTGATTAACCATCCAGCTTTAGAGATTCTTCTTTTGCTAGAGGGTTTGAAGTTTGGTTCATAAATTCTACTGTCTTATAATTAGGCTTATTTTTATAGCATATAATAAAGCACAAGAAGGGAATTTTGCTGGAAGAATGCTGCAGTAGCTACCTTGTGTGAAGTCTCTGGAGGGAAGCTCTGGGCTCTGTTCTGGGCAACACCTTTTCCTGCTTGTTTTTTTTTTTTTTTTTCTTTGCTGTAGCACCCTTGGCATTGCAGAAAATAGAGTCTAGCACTATTTTCTCAAGTAAAGGACATTCATTTCATGCATCAGACAGATTCTGTGGTATGACAAAGGAGATAGCCTGAATCCTCAGAAATGGAAACCTCAGATAACCAGGGCTCCTGGCCTAGAACTTGATCCAACATTGCACTTTGAGACTCAGGAGTTGGAGTCTATAGATATTCAGTGGCGTGTGAAAGACAAATTCTTTGGATCTGGCACTGTAGTTCAGTGGTAGAGTCAGCACTGTTCTGGGATGCATGAAGCTTTAGGCTCAATCCTTAGTACAACCCCTTTCCATAGAGAAGTTTAGTACATACGTAGCTGGTCTTCCTAAAGCCTTCATTCCAGGTCTGTTCTTGTTAGGTTTCTGTTGCTGTGATAAAGACCAGAATCAACTTGAGGAGGAAAGGGTTTACATCTCCCTAGTCATAGTCCATTGAGAGAAGCTGAACTAGGAACTCAGTGTAGGAACTGAAGCAGAAACCATGGAGGGAGGGAGGGCTGCTGTTGGCTTGCTCTCCATGGCTTGCTCAGCCTGCTTTCTTAGACAACCTAGGACCACCTTCTGAGGGCTGGTACCAACCACAGTGGCTTGGGCCTTCCCACCCCAATCATTAATCAAAAATAAAAAAATGCCCTACAGTCTTGACTTCAGCCAGTCTCACGAGGCACTTTCTCAGCTCAGGTCTTCTCTTCCCAGATGACTCTTTCCCCTTGTGTCACATAGAGAAAGACTGACTAGTACAAGGTCCTTCTGCCTTGGCTCCTCCTCCTCCTCAGGACTCCTGCTTTCTCACCACCCATCCTGTATTTCCACCTGCTCTTCTCATCCTACCTCAGCTCATTATCACTTACATGCTCGGTCTTGAGTCCCCAAGAGAATGTGATTGGCTCAGAGCACTACGGAGCTCAGCCTACACATCGGCTGCCCTTTGGTCAAATGGTTTCTACTTCCTCAGTCAGCTGCGTCTAATGGCTCAGAGTCACGTGGTACAAACAATGTTTCAGGCCTTAGGGATTTGGAGGCAACTGATACAGCTGTTAACCTCATACTTATCTTAGGACCGGGGCAAGGTCTCATTTTAGCAGTTGATTTTTTTAAAAAAAGGATTTTTTTTTTTTATTGTGTATAAGGGTTTGCACGTATGTATGTGCACCATGTGTGCACAGTGCCTGTGGAGGCCAGAAGAGGGCACTGGATACCCTGAAACTGGAGTTACAGACGGTTGTTAGCTGCCATGTTCCAGCTCCAGATCCTCTGCAAAGGCAACGAGTGCCCTTAGCTGCCATCTCTCCAGACCCCGCCCGGAAACTGATCTTACTGTTGGTTGGGATTGGCAGATGTTCACAGTGACTGTTCCAGGGGACTTCTGTGGGCTCCTCAGAAATACTCCTGAGGCCAGATGCTGTTCCTCCACAAGGCCATGGTGCTTTCACTAGATTACAGATGTTGCCTTCCACTTCTGATTGTCAGGAGACTTACTTCTTGCCCATTACAACCCTGGTCAGGATATAAGATGGTCAGATCCCATCGTGCCCTGTGGCAGCTTTTTCCTGCCTTACCCACATTTCACACAGAATGCAATGTGCTCTCCCAGTCCCAGCATTGACAGAAGACTTTTCTTTAGCACAGGTTTCTTTCTTAGTGTCTCATGTAAGTTCTCAAGCTCCTCAAACCCAAGGGACCCAGATCCAAGTTCAAAGGGCAGGTATCTTGATGCACCTCCCCCACCCAGTGTGGCACAAGGAGAAAGGGACACACTGGGTGCTCCTAAACTATCTAAATCAACAATGGAGCAGAAAGGAAGGAGAAAATAAAACAAATACAAGAGGACCAAACAAAACCTCTGCTGTCAGATGAGGGAAAAGCAGCCCAGGGCTACGGAGAGGGTTCAGAATGTAGTAGTGCCTGCCACCAAGTCCATGGACTTGGGTTTGATACCTGAGATCCATCTGGTAAAAGGAGAAAACCAACTCCCAAAAATTTGTCCTCTGACCTCCACGTGTATACCATAGCACTGGTGCGCATGTGTCTGTATGTAATATATGCTTAAATATGAGAAAAAGCTTTAAAGAGATGGAAGGAAATGCAGACTTTCAGGCAAAATGGTTACTACATAGAGAAAATAAAAAGGTTCTGATTAAAGTTTCAACTCAGTTAAGTATACACTAATTTTAAATTCATTTGCATTTAATAGTCTTAAAGTAGATCATGAGTTCTTGGCCACTTTTGAAGGAAAATCGACAACTTACCATGACAGCAGGAGATCAAAATACATGTCTTCGAGGCTGGAGAAATGGCTCAGTAGTTAAGAGTACTGGCTGCTTTTCTACAGTGCCTGATCAGTTCCCAGTACCCACTTGGCTGCTCACAAACATTTGTAACTTCGGTTCCAGAAGACCCAACACTTTTTTTTTTTTTTTTTTATCCTCCATTGGCACTGCACAAGCAGATATACATGCAGACAAAACACCCATATGTAGCGTCTGTGCTACCTGGGTTATTGGCAAATCAGGCATGGCCTGGAGATTCAAGACACATGAGACTTGGGTCATTCCTGCAAGGAGAATGCTGGTTATTGAGACTCCGGGACAGACCTAAATACCAGGGATGGAGCACAGTAGAAATCCCTGAGGTGGCTGGAAAATTACTGACTTAGAGTAAACAATTTAGGCTTCATCTTCTAACCCCCACAGGCAGGAAGCCAGAAAGTGACTGGAACTGGGTATTGAGCGCAGAATGTACAACCAGCAACCACAGACCTTGCCCCATGACTCAGAGTGCAGGGAAAGGTCATGCAGGGCCCTACACCCATATAAATATAAAAAACTTTAAAAAATACATAATTTCTAGAAACTGATAATGCAACACAAAGATGGAGAAAGTTAAAAAAAAATTAAGCAAGAAATAGTTTTGGGCTGGAGAGATGGCTCAGCGGTTAAGAACACTGACTGCTCTTCCAGAGGACCTGAGTTCGATGTCCAGCATCCACATGACAGCTAACAACTTTCTATAATTCCAAGATCTGACACCATTGCACAGTAATACATGCAGGCAAAAACACCAATTCACATAAAATAAAAATAAATATTAAAAAAGAAATGGTTTCAACAGACAAGTGCAATATAACAGTGAAATACAAATTCTAACTATATGCACAGGCATATTTATAAAAAATTAATGATACCTTGGTGTGGTGGTTTAAATAACAATGGCCCCATAGGCTCATAGATTTGAGTACTTGGTTATCAGGATTGGTACTACTTGAGAGGGGTTAGGAGATGTGGCCTTATTGGAAGAAGCCTATCACTGGGGAGAAGCTCTGAAGTTCAAAAAGCCCAAACAAGCCCAGTGTCACACACTCTCTCTCTCTTCCTGCTGCCTGTGAATCCAGATGTGGACTTCTCAGCTCCTTCTCCTGCACCATGTCTGCCTGTGTGCTGCCATGCTTCCCACCATGATGATAACGGACTAAACTTCTGAACTCTAAGCCAGCCCTAATCAAATGTTTTCCTTTATAAGAGTTGCAGTGGTTATTGTATCTCTTCACAGTAAAAGAACACTGACTAAGCCACCTGGGGGTTCTTAGTGTTACAAATGGCTGCCTCAGTGTGTGTATGTGTGTGTTCTCTTCTGAGAGAAATCATAGGTCTTAGTGTTGGGGATCCTGGGTTTCAGAGGCTCACAGATAGCTCTAATCTTTGAGAATCAGAAGCTATGGCTGCAGAGCCAGTGACTTCGTGTTCTCAGTAGCAGCAGTTCCTGCTGTGGGCTCAGGGGATCATAGCCAGCAGCTAGAGCTATGGCTTCTGAGTGGTAGGATTGGGACTTGGCTTGTTTATCCCTGGTGGCTCCACTGTACTTTCTAGCAATTAGGAAAGTTCTCAAAGGCTTCCACAAGTAATCTCAAAATCATTTGTCTTTTGTAATAGCTTCAGGTTCTCTGCCGTCTCTCACCTTTACAACACTTCTGCCTTCTATAGCTGCTTTAAAATTTTTACTTATTTATGTTTGAGACAGGGTTTCAAAAATGTAGCTGTGACTGACCTGGAACTTACTATGTAGATAAGGTTGGCCTTGAACTCACAGAGGTGGGGAGCAAACTCAGGGGCCAGCATATGCTCTACCATTCAGCTAGACTCCAGCCCAGCCTTTGATTTTCATACCTCAGATGTTCATGTCATCAGAAGGCATCTGGAATGAGCAGACAGAACCAAGCCTGCCTCTCATCTAGCCAGACTCTCTCCTGCCTCCCAAGCTGGCTCAAGGCCTGCAGTATGAAACAGAAAGTCAGCCCCTTGGGATTGGGGATTGTCCTTTGCTGTGGCAGAGTAATCTTAGTTATCATAATAATAGTTGTTGACATTTCTGAGTGTGTTCAGTTTAGCTTCCCTTCAGGTAGTAGTGAAAGTCTACTTCAGAGTGATTTCCAATACACACAGAGACCCCATTAAATAAGTGATCATCACTGGCACACAGGGCTGGATGTGGCTCTATGTTATGGATGTGGAATGAAGACACAAGCCCCAGTCCTTTTAGGTGTTGCACAAAAGGTTTGCCCAAGGCAGGATTCTATTGCTCACATGTTAACATCAGGCAACTTGAAATCCAACCCTCTGTTAGAAACTAGACCAGCCAGCCCTTCTCCCTAGTCTTACAGGCACTGGCAGGTACCCTACTCAGTACATTGTGAGTCTCATAGGCTGTCCATGGTGTGAATAATGCTTCAGATAAACTGTAGACTCCCAACAGTCTAGCTCAGTGTTCCTCTTGCATCTTATACCTGAGTCTCTTTCAAGTGAATCTGTAAAGACCCTCCCCCCTTTCAGCCCCAGCACAGGTGGAAAGACTCTCTAAGATATTTTAGCCAATTCCTATTTTATTGGCAGTTCTCCTTTCTTTTTTTAATATTTATTTTTATTTTATGTGAATTGGTGTTTTGTCTACATGTATAACTGTGTAAGGGTGTCAGATCTTGGAATTACAGACAGTTGTTGGCTGCCATGTGGTTGCTGGGAATTGAACTCAGGTCCTCTGGAAGAGCAGTCAGTGCTCTTAACCGCTGAGCCATCTCTCCAGCCCCAGTCCTCCTTTCAGGAGAAGTCATTTCTAGGCTCCAATTATCAAGACCTAGGAAAACCCATGTACAGCATTTGGTACTGCTGCTGTGAGGGCCACTGCAGGGCTTGATTGGGAGCCAACAGCGTCAGGGAACTAGACTTTTATATTTGAGGGAGTATGTACATGCTTGATGATTTCCTTCTGACTTCTTTTTTTAATTCTTTTGTTTTTATTTTTTTCCTCTACATCATTCCTGGTGTTTTCTTCTCTCATTCTTGATTTTTCCTTCTAATTAACTTTATTATTATTATTATTATTATTATTATTATTATTAGCATACAGCTTATATACTCCAGCAAAATCTTTCAAGGAATATAAAAATCACAATGCGATTACATTCTATTTTTAAAGTGGATGATTACAATGAATACAAATAAAAAACAGCATGTTTTCTATCTCCCTTACATGCTTAAACATTTTACATATTACAGGTGAAAACAAGCTGTTCTAAGAACTCACATATGTTCATGTCCAAGCAACTTGTTATAGATTAACAGAGTGTGAGCAAGATATTTTTCTCAGCAAATTTTTTTTCTGGCAGGCTGCATTTTTTGGTTATAAAGAATGGGACAACCATTTTATTACTTATCTCAATAGGTAATCTTATAGGAAATCTTAGAAAAATCACAAATCTAAACTTTTACATATAAAAAATCCAATTAACTCTATTTTACATCCTCAGCAATGTTTTTTATATCAGGAAGCTGAGGGCTGAAATGGGCACAAAGAGTGAATCATCATCCCATCCTAGCAAGAAAAGCACATCAGCTAATAATAATTGGGTTGCTTTGTTCTTGTTCACTGACCTGAAGGAGCTTCTCACTCAGCTATGTGTCGTTCTAAAACTTTAGATTGTCTTCTAAGGTTTACCTCAAAGCTATTATCAAAACATCTTAACCTAACCTGAGGTCATTTTAAGGCTTTTCTTCATGATATTCATGGAAACCTGTGAATCTTTCAACATCAAGATTAAATGAACTAGATCAGCTTGACTCCTGGGACCCATTGTTTTCAATTATCAAAACTTTATTTAAACTAACATTATTATTGTCAATTAAACAGTACAGTCTAAGAAAAAAATCATCTTCATAATAATCCATAAGTGAAAATGTCTGTAGAATCCCAGAGATGATCACACTGCATTGAAGGCAGTGAGGATATTCCCCACACCCATCACACCATGTCAGATACCAGAGAAAATGGCAGCAGCAAACATGCAAAAGACAGAGCAGGATCAAGAGACATTTGGGCTCTCAGGGCCTTGCTTTTCTGAGATTCACCATCAGAATTTTGTTTCCTGGTGGGCTGATCCCCTGAAGTCAATGCCATTTACTGTTTCTTTGACATGAACACCAGCAATTCAGTGCACTAATTAGAAAAATAACCAGTGACCAGAGATAAAGATTATCTGTCAGAAACAATTTCTGTCACCAAAATAGCAGCTGTCTGTCCCTGGGGTGTGTTTTCCTCTGTAGGCGACCAGGAATTTCTCAGGAGATCATCTAAATTGCTGCACATTTGTGTGTCAGGTAGCAGGGGAACGTGTGAATGACCGAGAGTGTTTTCTGCTGAAAAAGTCTCAAGGGAAGAGGCCAGCTGGGGATGTTCAGAGAATGAAGTGAACAGGGAGGGCAAAAATTGCTTTCTGACCTGGTGCTAAGGAAACATCCAAGAACCCACAAGATGTCCCCGGCTGGGACTCCAAGCAATAATGGAGACGGTGCCTAAACAGGACTTCCCTATAATCAAATGAATGACCACCCTAATTGTCATTATAGAACCTTCATCCAGCAATGGATGGAGGCAGAAGCAGAGATTGATAGCCAAGCACCAGGTCGAGCTGAAGAAAGAGGAGAAAGTATAAGAGCAAAGGGACCAGGATCCTAAGGAGGAGACCCACAGAGACGGCTGACCCGAACTCACTGAACTCTGAAATGACAGTTAAGGAACCTTCATGAAAAGGAACTAAACCTCCTGAATGTAGATGATAGTCAAATGGTGTGGGCGTTTGTGGAGCCTCTTGCAGTAGAATCAGAGTTTATTCCTGGTGCATGAACTGATATCTTGGAGCCCATTCCCTACAGAGGTACACCTAACCCAGCCTTAATACTGGGGGGAGAGACTCGGGACCTACCTCCACTGCATATGCCAGATTGAATTGACTCACCTTTGAATTCCTTGCCCTCCCTGGGGAATGGATGGGGAGATGGGGTGAGGGAAGGGTGAGGGAGGACTGGGAGGAGGGAAGGGGGGGCAGGGGGAATGGTAGATATGGGAAAACTTTAAAAAAATAAAAAAATGCTTTCTGAATACAAAATTATAAAATTACTTGTCTTAGGGGCTCAATCACATAAATCAAAATCTACATATTCTTTCCTCTTTTGTTGGCATATAAACAATTTCCACCATCACAAGCAACAATGGTAAAACACACTACTTGTTCACTTTTGTATACATGTGTGTTTTGGTTTTAGTACTCATTATTTGGATATTACCCAATTGAAACTCCTTTGCAATTAAAAAAAGGACTTGTAGTAAGAAGTTTCTGGCCTGGCCTAGCTCCAAGATGTGGACCAGCAGTCCCAAATAATCATACAAAGTATTATATTAATTACATGTGGTTTGGCCTGTGGCTCAGGCATATTGCTTGCTAATTCTTAAACTAACCCATGATTAGCCATGTGGCTTAGTACCTTTTTCAGAGCAGCATTCTCATCCTGCTTCCTCTGCATTTTCCTGGCATCTCTGCTCTGCTCTTCCTCTTCCCAGAATTTTCTGAGTCTGGTAGCCCTGCCCATACTTCCTGTCTGCATTCTGGCCAATCAGCATTTTATTAAACCAGTAGGAGGGGAACATATTTGGTTTTTTTTTTTTTTAAACTTTATTTATTTATTTGCCTTGGTGTTTTGCCTGGAACTGGAACTACAGACAGTTGTTAGCTGCCACGTGGGTGCTGGGAATCGAACCCGGGTCCTTTGGAAGAGCAGACGGTACTTTTAACCACTGAGCCATCACTCCAGCCCCGGGGAACATATTTGTACAAGAGCATAATCCCACAGCAAGGACTAACTTATTATTTATGTGTTTGTATGTGTGCCTGTGTGAGTTTATATGTACCATCATGTATCTAAGAAGCTAGAAAACATAAGATTCTCTGGAACTGGAGTTATACATAGTTGTGAGCTGCCTGATGTGGGTGCTGGGAAACCAAGCCAGGTCCTCTGAAAAAAAAAATACATATCTTTAATTGCTGAGCCACCTTTCCAGTCCATCCTTTTCAGTTTTTAAGGAAGAAATTCACCATTTAAGAATCAGTACTGGGCTGACAAAAACATTATCAGACTTTTCATGCTCTGAAGTGTGCTGCCCCTAAGATGTGAGATTGTGTCTCTGAGCTGACCTTAGCAAATCCTTTATCCATGTTCTTCCACCAGTGACCCAGCACAGCTCTGAGCATGTCAAGGAGATTACAGAATTGCTATCAAAAGAGAAGAGCCCAGATTTCACCTCTAGCCCTAGTCTAGTTATTGGGGGACTGAGCTGTACCCCACTGACTTCAGCCTGTTTGTCCTTGGACCCATTGTGAATCAGACTTGTATGTTGGTGGAAGGGAGTTCCAGAGTTCCTAAGGATTTATTTTGACACTATGGACATGTGTGTGCTTCTGTCCTGGTTCTGTATTTTGACATTATGGACATGTGTGTGCTTCTGTTCTGGTTCTGTATTTTGACACTATGGACAGTGTGTGCTTCTGTTCGGGTTCTGTATTTTGACACTATGGACAGTGTGTGCTTCTGTTCAGGTTCTGCATTTTGACACTATGGACATGTGTGCTTCTGTTCTGGTTCTGTATTTTGACATTATGGACATGTGTGTGCTTCTGTCCTGGTTCTGTATTTTGACATTATGGACATGTGTGTGCTTCTGTTCTGGTTCTGTATTTTGACACTATGGACATGTGTGCTTCTGTCCTGGTTCTGTGCACATTTGTGCATTTGTTCCTGGAGGCCAGAGGCATTAGATCCCCTGGGACTAGAGTTACAGTGGCTATGAGCTGCTCAGTGTGGGTGCTGGAAACTGAGCTAGACTCTCTTCTGACCACTAAGCCCTCTCTTCAGCCTTACACTACAATTTCATTATTTGTTATTGCACAAATTCCATTTGGTATTATAATAAAAACCCAGAGCTAGATATTGGGGAAAAGCTGAACTATCAGAGAGAAAGAGAAACCACAGCCACTTCTCACCCAGCCAATGCCTCAGCCCTCTCTCCATGAATCTTCCTCCCATTCCAGACCTCTTCATCCTCAGCTGAAAAGGGAAGAGCCAGGAGAAGCTGCACTCCTCTCTCCTCTCTCTATCCCATTTCCTGGTTCAGCTTTCCTAGAGCTAAGACTAAAGGTGTGTGCTGCTGCCTCCTGGCTCTGTTAGGCCTTGAACTCACAGAGATGCAGATGGGATTAAAGGCATGGGCTACCACTCCCTGACCTTCCTGGCTTGGCTCTAGTTTTTTTTTTTTTTTTTTTTTTTTTATTAAATATACAATATATATCCACATTTTCTATTTTTTCTTTTTTGAGATAGGGTCTTTTTCTCTCTGTTCTGGAACTCATTGTGTAGACAAGGCTGGCTTTGAACTCTTAAGAGATCCATCTGCCTCTGCCATTATGACGGGCTACTTGGCACTTTTACTGGAGTACAAATGAGTTGAAAGACATAGGAGAGAAGACAGGATTACAGAGCTGAGTGGGGTGTGTGTGTGTGTGTGTGTGTGTGTGTGTGTGTGTGTGTGCACGCGCGCGGTGTTCTTCCCTTAGCTGTGTTTGAATATCCCATAGTTCACTATCATGTAGAAGTCCCCAAGTACCTCTGCTGCTACCCCAGACATAGTGGTGAGCCTTACCTTGCATGACTGGGACCCGCACACGCATTCTGGGTCTCAAAGAACAGTGTCATTTTCTGCGAATGTTTTCTAGAGATAAACTCTGGAGTTAGGAATGCCCAAGGTGTTCACAGAAAGGACTAATCTGTACTGCAGATGCTATCATGGAAAGTTCCAGAGGATTTAATACCTCTACTTGGAAGGCAAGGTAGTATCTACCAGCTGCTGTTACTCCTTTTGTGTCAACTTTTAAGTATTTCATTTCAACTTCCTTCTAGTAGGATATGTCTGGAAGATAAGTACAGCAGGCTTCCCCATGTGTCTATAAGGATTTACTGAGTGTGAAAGATCTGACCTGACTGTAGGCACCACAGTCTCATAGTCTGGGAACCACAGAGGAGAGAGAGAAAAAATCAATCTAGCTAGTTTGGGCAACACCCTCCCTGCTTCCCTGGGTTCCTGGCTATCACTGTGTGAGCAGGGGTCCCATGTCTTCCCTACCATGATGTGTGCAAAACTCTAAATCTGTGAGCAACATAAATTTGTTTCTCCTTGTTTCTTAAATTGTCATAGCAACGAAAGTCTAACACGTGCATGGTTTGTGGCTTGTATGAGAATGTCCCCCACGGCTCAGATGTTTTGAGTACTTGGTCTTCTGTGGGTGGCACTGTTTGGGGGAGGCTTAGGGGGTGTGACCTTGGAGGAAGCATGTCCCTGGGGGGTGGCTTTGGGAGTTTGAAGAGTTTAAAGCTCAATTGCTGAGCCGTCTCTCCAGTCCTTAACATGTTCATTCAATCAAATATTGTGGTATATAATAAAGGGCGGAGAGAAGTTGAGGAAAAACTGTAAGGAGAATAAAGAATTTCTCTAGAGAGTTTTAGGGTTTCCTTTAAAGCTATAAGAAAGCCATCAAGGTTTGTAAGAGCAGGCGCAGGCTTTGCTCCTGGTTAAGTGGCCGGTCGCCCTCCTCGTTTCTGCCATAAAAGCTGCACACTCTCTACCTCAACCTACCAACCTGCCACCTCTTTTTATTTATTTATTTGCCTGGAACTGGGAACTAGAACTACAGACAATTGTGAGCCTCCATGTGGTTGCTGGGAATTGAATCCCGGTCCTCTGGAAGAGCAGACGGTGCTCTTAACCGCTGAGCCATCTCTCCAGCCCTGCCATCTCTTCTTTGACCCAGATTCTTCCCAGAATACAGGGCCTTGTCTCGGGGTTGTCTCTCAGCCATCTTTTCCTTCAGTTTCTAGCTTCTGTGGATTATGATCAAGGCATATTTGCAGTGAAAACTCCCCTTTCACTGTTTACAGAGTTTTCTTTGCCTTTATAGATGTACGGTCAATCTTGGTAAATGGACAAGGGAAGAAAATGGCTGTCTGCTTAGAGCATAAAGTTATATAATGGTGAATCCTTATCAGTATCTTCCACCGAGTGGTGCAGCTATGGGTATGTAAATGGCATTGCAGAAACATTTCCACAACATGGATCTGAAGTCCATTCGCAGGTGAACTAAGATTTTATTTCCAGGAATAGGACAAATCAAGCCCTCTACAGTCTTCCTCTTTTCCTGGTCTACTTGTTCTGCTAATATAGTTATGTATCATTTTATGATGAAGAAATTCTGAGAAATTCATTATTCAATTATCTTGTCATTATGTAAACATCACAGGGTATATTATACAAATATAGATGGTATAGCTTCTGAGTCACCGAGACTAATGAGAGATTACTATTGTTTATATGGTTGGGTGACTAAAACACAGTCCCATTTTCAGTGTGTTTTTTTTAATGGGATGTGGCTATTTTCCTTTGGCAAAAACCATGCAAGATACTGTGGTGTTTGTTACTTGGGCAAAGGCTTTACAAACTACTGAGTGACTATAGATGAAATTGAGTGTAGATTGGAAATATGAGTATAATGTTTTGTGTTGATCATAGGACTCGGGCTTATCTTTTCACATTCTATTTGCCTGGGCCTGAATGGCTATACGGCCCCATGAAGTGGTGAAATGGGACCAAGACATAGTTTAAATGCTAAAGAGGTGTGCAGAGACATCTGACCTGGGCCCTTGTTTTCAGAACTGATAGATTAAAAATGTAAGTGTGTGTCTTTGTGAGGTTATAACATCTGAGTACAGTCTAGGAAGATAGAGCCACCAAGCTCCTGGTGGAGGAGGCACAGAACTGTAAGCCTTCCCTAGCCTTGAGGCCCTGATGCCCTTGTGATCTGATGTCAGGTCAATCGTCCAGCGAGGATGGCAGAGTGAGGTTGTACCATGGAGCTCTGGCTGCAGCTGCTCTTTTTCTCTGACTGGGGTGCCCTCGGAGCCCTCCTCAGTAGTGGACACAGTAGAGATGGACACTTCCACTGATCCTGAGCTCCCGTAGCTGCTCCAGGGCATTCTGGTTCAGGCTGGTGGCCCCCAGCCCCTGCCCATTGAGTGCCAGCTTCAGCCCTCCCTCCTGGCACAGAAGCAGCACCTGGTAAGATAGTTTGATTGGGTGGTAAGCTTCCAGAGAGACCTTCCCTGGTGAACCACCATAGGGATCCTCCACAACTGAGAGAACACAATGGTCAGGGGCAGTCAGGTCCAGGGGTAAAAGTTAATCATCTGCAATGTTGCTTTCCACTGGGAAATGTTCCCAATGCTGGCTACACACTGGTGCCTAAAGGGAGCTTGAGACCAAGTCTCATGTAGCTCAGGCTAGCCTCAAACTTCCTATGTATCTGAGGCTGGCCTTGAACTCCTGATCCTACTTTCCAAAGGCTGGGATTACAGGTGTGTTTTATCACACCTGGCCTTTAGAATCTTCAGGAGCTTTTAAAGACAACTGATGCTTGTCCCCACCTGCATTCATTATGCCTGTGTTTTGGGGCCCAGTATCTCTGGCATCAGCATAGAGGACTGAAGGCCAACGTCTGGACATTCTCTGCAGGGCTGGCTCTGGCTACCCAGCCACAGGGTATTGGTTTGCTCATCCATCCCAGAATCCAGTCCATAGTCTTCCAGATTACTATGGGATAGGCTCAAGGAGAGATGTGATGACTTGGCTCAGACCTACCTCAAAGAATCGTTGGGGGTAAAAGAGGAAAGGAGCTGAGATCAACTTCCTTCGTCCCCAGGAGGAGACCCAGGCCAGTGTTCTGTCTGTGAAGGAAGCTCTGAGTGTCACAGGAACACGGGTGGCCCCGTCCCTCAGGCTCAGGGTGAAACTACAGGAAGCAGGCAGAGAAGTAAGTGGTTCAGCCTCTTTTGCCTTTGGGCTGTTGTATACCTGAAGGAGAAGGCTGGAGGCAGGAGAATCACTGGAAGACTGGATAGCTTCCAAGAATTAAGTTTCTGTGACAGGCTCTGGGCAGACCAGAACAGCACAGAGGCATAGGCAGCTTTTGCAAAGAGCTGAATGGTAAGGATCAGGCTGCAGGGTTTCTGCTCTGTAACGTCAGAGCTTCAGCCTTGGACAAGTCACTTAATCTCTATGTGTTTCCTCATCTGTAAATTAGGGAGGATAAGAGGGCTGTTCTCATCTTGGGCTGTTAGAATTAAATAAAAATACATGTAAGTATTTTTTTAATACATGTGTCGAACAGTAAATGACTATAAAAATGATATTCTTTGCTTATGAAGTATCATTACATAACATAGCATCTACATCTTTTTAATTATTTGTGTGTACCTCTGTGTACCTCTCTCTCTCTCTCTCTCTCTCTCTCTCTCTCTCTCTCTCTCTCTCTCACACACACACACACACACACACACAGCAGGGACCAGAGGAGGGTGTCAGGTATGCTCTGTTTCTTTCTGCTATTCCTTTGGAACAGGCTCCCTCTCTGAGCTCAGAGCTATAGCTTCTCAGAGAGGCTGGAGGCCAGGAAGCCCGGAGCTCCTTCTGTCTCTGTCTCCAGGGGGGCTGGGGTTATGACTACACCTGGCTTGTTCTATGGGTGATGACATTCCAACTCCAGCCCTCATGTTCGTATTGGGAGTGCTTCTAGATGCTGAGCCATCTTTCCAGCTCCAGAGTTTTGCTGCATGATGTGGGAATGTCTTTTTTTTTTTTTTTTTTTGACATTTTATTCATTTTATTTGTTTTTTTTTGTGTGTGTTATTCTTTTTTTTCTTCTTTATTTTGTATTTAACAAAAAAACAGTAACATGAATTTAAAATGAGGAAAAGTTAACAATAACTATGAACAGGATTAAGAATCATAAGCATGGCTTATCAAGGGTGGTAATGCAAATAAGATTGCTACGCATATATTTACTATGTGTTCAGCTTTCCCTCTGAAATTGGGAATGTCTTTCTATATGCTGTGAATATCATTGTTTAAATAAAGGAACTGTTTTGGCCCATGTCAGGCATCGTAGGCAGAGAAATCAAGGCATAGGTAGAAGGAGGTAGTGAGGCCGAGACATGGTCCAGCCGCCGAAGAATCCACATGTAACAAAACAGGTAAGCCACCAGCTTTGTGGCAAAATAGACTAATGGAAATGAGTTGAATTAAGATGAGAGAGCTAGCTAGCAATAAGACTGAGGCATAGGCCAAGCAGGATGAAATTAATATAAGCGTCTGTGTGTTTTTTGGGACTTTGGGATTGCTGGTCCAGATAAGTGTCATCGGCTGTTCTGAACAGCGGGGCTAGACAGGCCAGAAACCTCATGTTACAGTTGGGCATCTAGAGGAGACCTTTATCAAGTTTAGAGCTCTGTTAGATGGGGTCAGGGTGGCACCGAAGCCTCTAGTCTAAATGAATAAGCTAAAGCAACAGTGTTTTACATCAGGAAGTGGAGGGCAGGGACCCTTTCCTTCCTTCCTTCCTTCCTTCCTAAAAAGTCAGATACTTACTCTTTTGGCTCTTGCAGGACCAGTCCTCGAACTACAATGACTTGCCCGGGCCAGAGACCCCGAGGAAGTGTGCGTGAGCAGGGCACCTCCTGACAGAAATGGAGAGTGACTGAGATGGTCATCATAGGGGTGTCAGAGACATTCACCAGCAGGCTGCTCTCAGAGACCCGGGGACACGGGGGTAGGTGAGTTTCTCTATTGGCTTGCAGCTAGGAGACTCAGTCCTGCCCATATATCAAGCGCCTGCTGTAGACCTACTGAGAGCTTCTTCAGGACCCTCCAGGCTGTGCTCAGTGTCCTTCTTCCACAGATGTGCTCTGAACTGTATGCAGCAGGCATGCCGTGGTTTGTCACTCTTACACCTATGAGCATCTGAAGGTCTGGGAAGGTCTGGGATGGGATGGGCACCCTAGCCTAATGCTCGGCCCTGGAGCAGTCCCAGGGAAGAAGTATTAACTACCCACTTACAGAGTAAGTGCAGAGGGTAAAGATGAAACCCGGAGCTGGCCCCGCCCCAGCCCATCACAGTGTTCCACAAAGAAGGGGAAACCAGCAGATTAGGGAGCTGAGATGGGACTATGCCTCCAAGACAGACATGAGTGGGTCACTTACCAGCCTGGGGCTATACAGGAGGAAGGGCTAAAGGGGAGAAAGAGGCAGGGGAGGCTGTTAGCATCTGCCTGGGCAAAGAGGTCTTCCTACTTCGCTTGCATTGGGGACCCAAGGAGTCCATGCCTCTCCTCACAGCAGGTGAGCGATTGGGCTCCAGAGGAGAAGCCTTTGAGTAACAGGGAAGAGCTGAAAGGTCATAACGGGGAAGTGGAGCTGCCATTCCACAGCTCTTTTTTTTTGTCCTGTGAAGCCAACTACAGCCATCTTGCAGGGTTGATCTGAGGATCTAAACTCCATAGTAAGTATCTCCTAATGGGAATCAGAGGCTCCTGCAGGTACCAGATACCTTCAGCCCATCTTCTCAAGCTTGCCTTGGAGATAGGAGGGAGAGAGGCAAATCCAGGCTCCCAGGAGCATAAGGGAGCCAGGTGTGTTCCTTGTATCCTCAGCAGTGAGGGAAAGGGTCAGCTGGACTTTGAGCAACCATGTGCAGGGAGAAGAGAGGCCAGCTGGCATCTAAGCATGGTTGTCCAGCCTTGCTCCCCAAAGACTCAGAAATCCCAGCTGGGGAGCCATTAAACCTGATGACTGAGTTTTACCCCTGGACTCACATGGGGGAACTGTCCCCTGGCTTCCACACATGCATGCTTCCCGCATTATGCACTCATGGACATATCACGTATTCACATACACAAAATAAATGTAATAAAAAATAGAAGAAAAAAAACTCACATATCCAACTGGATACTCTCTGCTGCCCTCCACGAATGGCTGTTAAGAAAGAAAGAAGAATCACAAGCCTTTGGGACTGTTGTAAGCCCCTGATTGCTTCTCAAACCTTTTAATGCTGGTATGCTGAACATTTCTATTCCTGGCCCCACCTCAGATTTACTAAATCAGTCCAGGGCTGTTTTTGGCAGTACTGGGGATTGAACCTAGGGCCTTGTGTTTGCCAGGGCAGTGCTCTACCACTGAGTCACATATTTATTTAGCTGTATTTTGAATAACTTAATCAGGTAGATAGGATCCATTTATCAAATTGCATCTTTCATGGACCCTGATGTATCAGATCCTTAGCCCCCTCAGCGCCAAGCATACTCCACCAACAGGAAAGATTCCTATCTGTCTCTCCTGCGCCTCCTTACTAAGGCTGGTCACCTTCCTTTTGTCGCACGCAACCTTTCTTACCCCATTCATTTTTGACATCTTTGTGTACTTTCTTTCTCTCAGTTATCTGGGGGCATATAGGACCTTCCTCTGTCTCTCAGTCTGGGGTGAGTGAGCAAGCCCCAGACCTCTCTGGATCAGGGGAAGTCAGCAACCATCATTGACTCAGTCCTGACTTCAAGAGAACTTACATTGACGTTCAGGAATCCAACAGCTTTCACCAAAATGTTCCCATATATGCCCAGGGTGTCCACACGTGATAATGGGAGCCGGTAGCGGTAGTGAAGAAAGTGCCGTCCGTTCACACTCACCTGGAGAAGCAGACAGAGCCCAGATGAAGATCAGCCCACTGTTCACTAAGTGCATAACCCACCCCAGGCACTAGTGAGCATGCCTCCTTAGGTTTCACTTAATGGTTCCCCCCCAAAAAAACCGTGCAAGACAGGTGCGTTGTTCAGATAAACTTATGTAACCTGCACGGCTGGAGCCGGTAGGTGGCAGAGCTGACCCTGGGACCAGAGCTGTCCATGCTCTCTTTCTACGACAGAGCTCTTCTCTTTGTAGCCACTGTGAACTGTCGTCATTGGGTTTCCCACTGCCTCCTGGAGACCCGCTTTGGTAGGATGCAGGTCCCAATGAGGATGCGTGCAGTTCTGGGGTGTGGAAGTGAGGAGGTGGACAAGGTCTGAGGGTGAATCAGGATGGCTGCCATCGAGTTTAATGAAAGAAGGCTATACCTTTTTAATGGTTTAGCCACAGATTGAAAGCAGACTCAATGATTCAGGGCAAAACTGGCTATTAACTTCATCACAGCATTTTTTTCCTGAGGCAAAAGTGATATGTTCAGCAAGTATCTAAATAACTAATGTTCTTGAGTCATAGGTAACTATTATTTAATAATTCAGTAACTCTACCAGTAGCCCTTTTACACCAAGGAAGGGTCACAAGTTCCTCCTGCCAGAGATAAGAATGCTTTTAGCAAGCAGGAACTTTCCTTAATCTCCTGAAGAAATGGAAACCCTTAACCAAATACCTAACCAGGGGGAAAGGACTTTTGGGGACCAGACACTCTACTACAAGTTAAGAGCAATTTTTATGCCTCAAGGGGCATGGTGCAGCATTTTGGGTCTGTTCCCCTCATACACTCCCAGGCGGGAAGATCCTGAGGTCTTACTATTTTTCCATTATACCATACCATTCTGATTTCTCTATATTTATTAACTGAACTTTTGCCCTTAATGGTCTTGGGATCTGGATCTGAATTGTAGGCATTTTATCCCTGGGGTCAGTTGTGTCCTTAGTAAATCTCTAATTCCCTGTTCTTGGTGTAATCAGGTAGGCACAGATTCCTGTATGCAGAATCATCAGGCTATATGTTCCATGCAAAGGGAATTTTTTTTCCTAGGAATTATTTTGTTTAAAGAGGATGATGTTTTATACATTTTTATCCTTCAAAGCCCATTTGAAATTTTCCCAAAGGAAAAGACAGAAGGGAAACCCCATAACATGTAGTGAGAATCATTAAAAATGAAAGTTAAAAGATGCTGAAGAATTGTCTGCAATGTTGAAATGCTGGAACTTCATTAAACAGCAATGGTCGTCATGCAGTCTACGGCAACCACCACCACTGCTCCTGCCTCTGAACCTCACCCCCCACCCCTGCCCCTGCCACCATCTTCCTCCTCCTCTTCCTACTCCTCCCCCTATCTACATCAAGGAAACCAAGGCTCAGGAAGCTGGGGATAACTTGTACGCATTAGGACTTCCCTTCCACCAGCTGCCTCATCCTGTAGAGCCTCCTGAAGTTTTCACTGTCCTTCTATTAGAGTCATATTGGAGGTCAAACCCTGGGCACTCAGTTCTCTCTCCATCTTCTGCTGCCTCAGCTGTAAGGGGATTGTGGAGGTATCCAGCTCAGACCTTATATGGAGATTTGATTGGCACATTCTCATAAAGAGTTTAGCACAGTGCCTAGCATCAAGCAGGAGCCCTCTAAAGTGCTTGCTCTGACTACACAGTGGATCCCTCTCCACAGTGGGAGTGCTAGTCTAGACTGCTTGATGTCTACCCTTTAGACTCACCTTCACCTCTTCATTCTCAAAGAGAAAGAGGATGAGGAAAGTAGCACCCCTCTGCAGGGCGACACCGGGCCACCGCACCTCTTTTTGCCAGAGTCCACCTTGGAGGGTGTTGCAGATGACATGGGGTTTGACAGTGTAGAAGCGAGGGTTGAAATGGAAGGCAATATCTGGCTGAGGGTGCAGGCAGCACCCACACTGGAAGTCCACCTGAAACCTGGTGGGGGTGTTGTGTGGCTTTTGAGATGTCCTTCTGGCCAGAGACCGATAGAGATTCTGAAGGTATCTAGGAATCCCAGATCGATGCCCCTAAATCTGGGTTCTACCAAATCCTAGACAGTTCTCCTTACCTTCGTGCATGTAGAGGGACCACACCCTGCAGCATGATCATCTTGCCTGCATACAGGCCACCAAAAATTGTTGTGACATAGGGAACCACCTGAATAGGGGAGAGAAACCAGGTGTGCCGACTGGGGGTGGGGGAAGAGGGACTCTTGTGTGCAGGGAGGGGTGAGTACGGTGTGTCAGGGGAAAGGCCAGGAAACTCAGCTTCCCCACTGTAAAGTTAAACTTGATAGTTAGCTTGATGAAATTTACAAATACCATGGAAACACACTTTTGAGAACATCTGTGAGGGATTTTTAGGTAAGGTTAATTGAATTGGGAAGACCCACCCTAAATGGGGGGCAGTACCTTTCCATAGGCTGCTCCAGACTGAAGAAAAAGGTGAAGGCCAGTGGAGAACAAGCATCCATGACCTTTGAGTCCTGACTGTGACGTTGTGAGAATGGCCACTTCCTACCACCTTCCCACACATGGTGGATGTGTTAGCTATGGCCATGAGCCAGAGCTAACCTTTCCGGCCTTAAATTGCTTTTGTTGAGTATTTTCTCACAGCAATAAGGAAAAGTAACTAATATACCCTCAAGAGAAAAATGTCCTTGAGGGGAAGAATCCGTTTTCTCTCCAATATTCCTGCATTAATTCTTCCCTTATTGCTGTAACAGGACCCTGGACAAAAGCAACTGAAGGGAGGAAGGCTCCAGGGTACCTACAGTCCATCATGGCAGCCTGAAGCAGCTGGTCACACCATCTCCACAGTCAGGATTCAGGCTGCAGTCAGAGCTGGTGCTTAGCCTGATGCATGCTTTTTATTTATGCTAGGATTCAGCCCCCAGAATGGAACCACCCCACCCTGAGAGCAACTCCCATTACCTTGATTAATGGAGTCTAGATAATACCTCACAGGCTTGTCTTGAGATTTGTTTCCATGGTAATTCCATATCCTCCCATCAAGTGGTTGGTTCAATGAACCATCACAAGTTTTTTTTTCAAAGCTCTCCTTTCTTAGGCTGAGATGTCAAAACCACAATGCCCAGGGGAAGCCCAATCTAGCTCTGTCAGAGCACCAACAGGCTGCTGTGTCTCCACTGAGGCTTGTCACCCAGGGTGCTACCTGGGAAGGAAGTGTCTGAGGACTGGTGAATGTTCAGGGTTTGTGAGCTCAGAGGAGAAAAAAATGGAGAAGTTGGAAGGAAGCTGACCCTGCTGTGGCCTCTCTCTAGAGATACCCAACAGTGACCAGCCACCCGCTGGGGCCTATCTTTTCTCACAGAGGTTGCCTGGCCTTCCTACAGTGTGCATAGACTTTTCAACTCTTTCTGGGTCTGTTCCCTCCCACCTTTTCCTCTCCCTCCATCCGACACCTTCTTGCTTCCTCTCAGTACTTATCTCACAGTGCTAGCTTGGCCTTTCCCCCCTAGTACAGAGTGGCTGCTTAGCTGCTTTCCCATAAAGATCACACACAGCCCCTTCTAACTGGAGCCACATGTGTCTCCCCTAACAGGCTCAGTTCTTATCTGAACACAGTGGGAGATCTGCAGAAGACATGCCAACAGGCCAGGTCACACAGGTGACCCTGGGGGCTGTGTCACAGAGTCAGCCTTCATGTATTGCTTGGCAAACACCCAGTGGCAATCAGAGAGCGCAGGCTACCCCCAAAAGCCCTCCAGGTGATGGTTCTTAGCCTGTGAAGCAAGAAGCAATGGGAACCTAGGAAGTTTCAGGCGCTTCAGTCCATTACTCAGGCACCTGGGAGATGCCAGAGGCCAGGCTCTCCACGTGGCATGCAGCCCACAGCTTTGCAGGGCCCAGCAGCACAGTGGTTTCCAGTTCTCAGGCTCTTGGCTGGATGCGTTAATTAAACTGAGTGAGGGAGGCCTCTAGAGAGCAGCAAGCAAGGCAAAGTAATAATCAGTGCTCATTAGTGGTAGCACCTGCTGGGAGTTTGGCTTCTTGGAGAGTCTCCTGGGCACTGCACAGGAGGAGGGAGAGAAGAATTCCCACAATCGTCCTTGGGAGGGTTCCCAGGCTCTTCCTTCCAGCTTGGAGAAGCGTCAGCCCTTAGTTGTTAGTGTCTCACTTCTATTCTAGCCATCGAGCCCAGAAAAGGCAATGTGAAATGACAAAGACCCTAGGAGCCCAATCCTTCACATACAAATTGGATTTGAAGCCGATTAGTCACTGTGTTAAGCTTACTCACAGGGTGGAAGACTGGAGGCTGCAGGATGAAGCTGTCAGGAATTGGGTCCAGGTGTTCATCAGCGGACATGGGAGCAGGCGGGGCAACTCCAACTCAGTTGTGGATCCAATGGCAGAAGCGCCGTTCCCGACTAAATTAACTCACCTTTCCCAGGCAGAGTCTGCAACAGCTGTTCAAGCTGCTAGTCTCATTTGTTCTCTAAGGACTCCTAATGCTTCTTGGAGCAGACCTGGGAAAGGCAATGACCTACCTTTAGGACCCACATCAGCCCCGGCCCCGCCCCCAGCCCTGGTGGTGCACAGCAGCAGCTTTGGCTGGACCGTGGCTGCTAGCAGAAACTCCGTGTCCAGGGGCGGGTACCTGGCACTCACTCACGGACCAGCTAACTAATTCATCTGTGTCTGAAGCACTTGGCCATTTCAAAGGGAAACTTGGGGTTGGTGCCTTTCAGCGAGGGCTCACCTGGGTCTACGGCGGGTCAGAGGAAGGGATGGTGGTACACGTGTGCAGGTTCCGGAGAGGCCCCGCCCCCAGCTTCCTGGCTCCTCCCTCCTGCCTTCATTCTGGAGCCTCTTTCCCCACTTCATTTTTCAGTTGTATGGTCCCTTGAGATCATTTCAGCATAAGCTGCAAATGCCAGGGACCATCTGGGGTCACAAGAAAGTGGAGTGAGTGAAGAGCAGGGAGCGGAGGGTTCCCTTGGGCTCGGACAGAGTAGCCTGGGCTAGTGGGAACACAGCCTCTCTGCTCTTATGTGCTGTGTTCTTCCGTAAGTCATCTCGTTTTCTCCCAGACACCCCTACCCCCACTCCGCGCCCACCCCTCGTTCACCTATAGGTCATGGGCAACTGTGTTTTAGGAGAGGCCTCCAGGCCTGGCAGAAATCCCAGTAAAGCTTCCCTTTTAAGAATAGCGTAACGTCTCAACTTTAGCCTAAGTTGGGACGTTTCTTGATCTAACCCCGGAGTCAGACTTGGCATCAGGGAATTCCTGGCAGGACCAGATAGAATGTCAAGTGCACGGGGTGAGGGTGCAGAATGGGAAAGGGGAGAGCAAGCGAAGGGCCCCGCGGCTGAGGAACCGGGCTGGGCTACTTTACCAGACCTCCTCACCTAGAAGTTTGTCAGGAATGTGAATTGTGGGGTCTCTACCCAAGGCCTACTGAAGAGGGATTTTAGAGGGTGAAGTTCAAGAACTGGCCCTGCAGGCAAGTCTGCTGTACGTGGATGTTTGAGAGACCCTGGCTTAGGTCATAACCGAAAGCACTTCGGGTGCTAAGCTAAGGCATTTGCTAGCTCCTGCTGGGTAGGTGGAACAGGGGAGCAGAAAGCATTTCTGTGGGAAACCCAATCCTGGGTAGGGAGGAGAAACTAAGGTGGAGAGACCAGTTGAGCCAGGATACAGTGCCAGCCCTGTGGTCAGATCTGGGTCCCCAAGGCCAGGCGTGTTCTTCCCCTCTCCACACTCAGTCCTGCTGGGAAATAAGGAACGAGAATGGACTCATTTATTTGGGTTGCCACAACAAAATGTAAACAACAGAAATCTGTTTTGTCTCTGTTCTGGAGGCTGGAAGTTGAAGATTGGGTGTTGGCAGGTTTAGTTTCTCCTGGGTCGTCTATTCTGGGTTGGCAGATGGCTTCTTGTCTCATAGAGGTGGCTCTCTCTACTCTCTCTAGCTAGGTTCTAATTTTTTTAAACATGAGGATGCAATCATATTGGACTAGGGTACACCATCAAGATCTCATTTGTATCTAATTATTTATGCAAAGGCTGTGTCTATAGACATAGTCATATTTCTGAGGCTCTATGAGTCAGGATTCAGCATTCAGTTTTTAGAAGGTCGCATCGCGGCCTGAAACAGAGCGAGTTGTCTGTGCCCTCCCCTTAAACTCCAAGGCCCCCAGTGGTGAGGGGTGTGGCCAGTGAGGGTTCTCTCTCTCCTACCTAGGTTTTAAACATCCAGGGGGGACCTAGGTGAGCTCAAAGCACCCCAATTCCATTCTCCAGAACAAGAAGCGGGTCCTTCTTTGCCCAGGAGCCAGTTCACAACACCTGGAAACTGGTTGGGATAATTAGAGGGCGTGAACGTTAGGAGAAAAACTAGTCAGGAAAAATGGACAGAACTTGGCAGCTGACCTCACTCTCATCTTACTTAGCTGGAAATATTTCTGTGTCTGTGGGAATTGGTGTGTGTGTGTGTGTGTATGTGTGTGTGTGTGTGTGTGTGTGTGTGTATGTGTGTGTGTATGGGTCTAGCTTCATTTTATTTTTACATGAATAATACTTTTTCTCATTCTCACATATGGACCTTCTTTTCTTTTCCAGTAATGAACAAGGCCACCTATGTCTTGTGTTGGGTTTTTTTTTTTTTTGAATGAACAGGGTGTTACCAACTATATTTCATTTCACTGTTCTGATTGTATTTATTTTTATTTATCTTTAGTGTATGCCTGTGTAGACCTTTTGAGTGCAGATGTCCACAAAGGACAGAAGAGGGCATCAGATTTCCTGGAGCTGATGTATTGGCAATTGTGAGCTGCCCAATGTAGACGCCAGGAATCAAAACTGGCTCCTCTCTAAGAGCAGAAAGTGCTCCTAACAGCTGAGTTATATCTCCAGGCCTCTAGCAAAATACCATAATAAAATATTTTATAACCTTTTATCTGGCAAGATGAACTGTGAATGTATTAACCACTGATGAAAATGTAAACAAATGAGGTATTAGGGATGCAAAAGCATTTGGAAAAAAAAAGGAACTAGAAAAGAGGTTAGGGGAAATCAATAGATGAGTGGATAAAGAAAACATGGTTTGTGGTGGAATGTTCGGCCTCCGAAGAAGACCGAAATAGGTGAGCCACGGTGGGCCACGTGGCGGGTAGAATAGTAGAAATGGGTTGATTTAAGATGAAAGAGCTAGCTGGTAATGTGCTTAAGATATGGGCCAAACAGTATGAAGTAATAAAAGTGTCTGATCCATTTCTTTGGGGGACAAAAGCCGCCATGGACCAGGTTCCAAACCGCCGCTGCACGCCAGGTCCAAACCTCTGGCCCCAAACAGGCGCCAGGAAAAACTTACTACAACAATGGTTTTATTCAACCACAAAAAGAATGATTTTTCATTGTTTTCAGGAAAATGGAAGAAACTGGTGATCACGTTAAGCAAAATAAGCCAGACTGAGAAAGACAAGTATCTTGTATGCTCGTATGTGGGGACTTTAGAAAAAATAGTAATAAAGACACGAATTTCGGAAATGGGGGCTATGAGGGATGAGGACATTGAGATGAGGTGATAGTGAGGGGAAGCTAGTCGGAGAGTGAATTTGACCAAAGTGCATCAAACACTCGTATGAAAATATCACATGATTTTGTAGTCTTAGCTGAGGCTGGAAAAAGGATCATTTGAGCCTTCCTGCTCAAAAGAATAAGGTTTCATGGTAAAATCCTAAGCATAAAACAAAAAACAAAGACACCTTAGACACAAAACTCAGGCTGGAGGGGATGAGTAGTGAAAAGCAGGGGGTATATGTGGAGGTTGTATACTAGGTGTGTTATAGTTCTGAGGTTCCACCTTTGTTTATTGCAATATGTGTGTGTGTGTGTGTGTGTGTGTGTGTGTGTGTATTTTTTTTTTTTTGAGACAGGGTTTCTCTGTGTACAGCTCTGGCTGTCCTGGAGCTCACTCTGTATTCTGACTGGTTTCAAAATCACAGAGATCTGACTGCTTCTGCCTCCTGAGATTAAAGGCATGCACCACTACCGCCTGGCACTATTTAGCTTTATTTTTTAAAAGATTTATTTGATGTGTATATGATGTGGGATATTGCTTTTGTACAGTGTCAAGATTTCATGCTTGTATTGTTTTAATAAAATGCTGATTGACTGGTAAGAATAGCTAGGCCGGAAATAGAGGAGAGGCCACTAGAATTCTGGGAAGAGGACAGGTGGAGCAGCTGTCCCTAGCCAAACCCAGAAGAAGCAAGATGCTGCACTGAGGAAAAAACACCAAGCCACTGGCTAAACATAGATAAAAATAATGGGTTAATTTAAAACATAATACCTAGTTAATAATAAGCTTGAGCCACTGACCTATCAGTTACTATAAAATTAAGTCTAGGGTGACAGAAAAACTTTTGATTACAAGTATACGTGTTAGTGCCTGCACATCTGTGTACCGTGTGCATGCCTGGTGCTGGCGGAGGCCAGAACGCATCAGAACCCCTGGAACTGGAGTTATAGACTGTTTTTAGCCAACTCCTGAGTGCTGGGAACTGAACTCGGATCCTCTGCAGGAACAATAGTTGTTCTTAACCTTCTAGCCATCACTCAAGCTCCCATATAAAGCTTTTGTGTCTCATGCTAGTGCAGGCTTGTGAAGCGAAACTGAAACTGGCTTCCCAGGCTTCATAATCGGGTCTCAAAGCCCTCGGTGTGGCTGATTAGCCAGTAACTGTCGACTCCTCCAGCAGCCTCAGGTGCCACCTCTGACACTTTGCGACCAAGGCTTTGCGTGACTCACGGACGTCCCACCACCAGCGTGGAGTATGTGCCTTTCCTCTGTGGGACTGTGGCACCTTCCTTCCCTCCAGAGTCCACGGAGGAGCTTACTGGACAGGTGCAGCGGCTGTACCCAGCCCCCGAGCGCGCCCCCGTTCCGCGCGTCCCGCCCCGCGCGCCCTCGCCGCCGTTTGCGGTGCGCCCCCTGGCGGCGCTGCCCCACCTCGCTAGGCCCCTGTTAGCCTGGCCGGACTCGGAGCCCATGATCCCTGAGCTCCGTGGACCTGGGGTCGCGTCATCTGAGAGCTCTCCAGGGGCATCTTCCCAGCTGGCCACAGCGGGATGGGCCTGAGTCCGGCCGCCGGAGGGGAGTTCGGGATCTGTCTCTCTAGGGTCCCATGGCCGTGTCACAAGCCCATCTCGAGGACCAACAGTACCGGGTCAAGTGATTCCCAACCTGCAACTGAACAGTCAACCAACTGCCAACCTGCAACTGATCAGTCAACCGTGCCCTACTCAGGTCTGCCCCAGGAATGGAGCCTCTCTCTTAAAGCCTTTCTGGGTGATTCTTATCCCAGCGAGTCGCCCCTGTAAGAAATGGCTTGGCAGTTGCTTGCGTCTAGATAGCTCCCCCACCCCCGCGCCCCCATTTTATGGAGGGCAAAGCAGGAACCAGGCACTGTTCTAATTCTTATTTATTTACTATACTTCTTGGAGACAAGGTCCTTTTTGCTATGCAGCCCTGGCTGGCCTAGAACTCTATAATATAGATCAGGCTGGCCTTGAACTCACAGATACGTGCCTACCTTTGCCTGAAACATCTGGTTTCAGACACCATTCTAAACCAGAACACCCAGCCCACTTTTGGCTTGAGTTGGTCTTTCTTGTGGGTTCATTTCTTCCCGCATAGAAGACGGTTGTGTATTAAATGACACCCCTTCCCTCCTGAATTAGAGTCAGCGAGATCTCAGGCGCTGTTGGTCCAGGTCCTGCCGAAGCAGATTAAGCAAGAGCGAGCGTTAGAACAGGCTGGAAGCTTGCAACGCAGGTAAGATTCATTCTATGGGGACTGGGGCTTTGGGCACCAGAAGCCATTTTGGAGACCTATCTTAGATGCTAGTTCTGCAGAACAAACAACCCCTCTCCACGCGGTTTCTGTTCCAATCGGCCAACAACGAACCAGTGAGTAGTGCCTGCTAGGTAAGATTGAGCTAGGATGCAGATCTGAGGGCTTCTGGCATACCTTGTTTTTACTCACAAAGCCACTCTGCACACTTTTAAAAGTTGAATGGGTTTGTAGAAACACAAACCAACAAAAAATTCAGGAGGCTTGTGCCTGGGCATTAGGTTGGGGTTATATGAGGAAGTATGAGAGATTTTGCATTTTATTATAATCTCTTACTGTCTTCTCTCCTATTAAAAATCAGTGTGCAAGCATCACTAGCTGATAAATATTTGAAAACAATAATGAGCAGATTAAAAAAGTAATGAGAAGGCTGTGATCAAAGGAGAATGAATAACGGGATATATCTGGGAATAAGTGCACAGTGGCAAGTGTACACACCTTGTGGAGACCAACGGTGTGTTCCAAGGACATGGGGTAGAGAGAAACATTTAGAGTTAAAAAGAGGAGAATGGAAGTTGCTGTGACTCGATCATCCTTGGCCTCAGATTTAATAAATAAGAGAGGTGATTAGGGGCCAGCATAAGGGTGGGTGGGGCCAATTCAAGTTGACCTGTTGCTGGGCAGGTGTCCCTGAGAAGTACTCTCTGTGGCAAGTTATGGCTTTGTGGAATTTCTTGTGGCAGCTTATGTCAGCAGTGTGTGGTAGCACCCTCTTCCAGCTACATTTTATCTGGATTTGAGACCACAGATTCTAATTTTGAGTATTACACCTCTCACCTATACATCAAGCGATTGTCAGGAAACCAGGAAGCAAATGTCTTCACAGAAGCAAGTTTGCAGGTGTGTGAGGGATGCCTCTTTCAATGACAAAACTGGCTGGTGTCCAAAAGCACAGATAGGAAATGATTGGTTACATAGATTTTCCAACAGTTATGGAATAATGTTTACAATGTGATTGCAAATCATTTATAGAGAGAAGCCCATAATTAACTTGGAGATCATGCCCAGCAAGAAGAGAACAGAGCTGATTCCAGCACCCAAGTGGGAGATCGAAGGCAAACTAAAAAAACAAGCAGCCGAGGTGTGTATCCCAAGAAGAGATAGAGTGTTTTAGATTCTTGATGACTACACATTGTATTGTGTTTTACTCTGTGTCTGTCTCATAAATATCTACACTGACTTGAGATATTATGCATTTTCTTTTCTTAATATTTATTTTTATTTTATGTGAATTGGTGTTTTGCCTGCATGTATAACTGTGTAAGGGTGTCAGATCTTAGAATTACAGACAGTTGTTAGCTGCCATGTGGATGCTGGGAATCGAACTCAGGTCCTCTGGAAAAACAATCAGTGCTCTTAACCGCTGAGCCATCTCTCCAAGCCCTGATACTATGCATTTTCAAGTAGCTGCCCTGAAGTATATTTAGTACATATTTGAACTCTAGATATTTAAAGTATGCAGTTAGATACCTTTTGATATTGTTAGAGATGAAAGGAAATGAGAAAATGGCAGTTCCTGAGAAGGAGCTGACATGAAATTACCCCTCAGAAGACCTTTATTAGGAGAGAGAGCCTCACAACATGGGGAGGGACAGCATCAGGCCTTGGAGTGAGAGAGCCTGAGAAGAGACAGAACGTTTTAGTAGCATGGTGGGGTCCTTGGAAGGAGAGAGAGGGCAGCCCTTCAAGTCCTGAGAACAAGGGGATTTTCTGACTCTGATAAGTTTTGGAGGTGTGCGTGTATGGTGGGGGCAGCTTCGTATCATGTGATCGACCTTGGCCCTGTCACTGCACCAAAGGAGACAGTGGCATGAGGTGGGATTGTGACTCTATTCTGCAGCTCCAGGGGATGGGGTTGGCGGAGGGCTGTCTCAGAAAGAGAGAGTGGCAGGGAGGGAGGGAGGGAGGGAGAGAGAGAGAGAGAGAGAGAGAGAGAGAGAAAATGAACACATATGAGCCAGCAAATGAGTCTGAGACCTCACAGATTCATGTATGCAATTGTGAAGCCTTTATCACAATTTAGACAGCAAGTCTGTCAAACACGTTTGTAATCCCCTGTCTGTTACCACCATGCCCATCTCCAAGGCAGCAGCCAGTTTGCTCTCTGCCAGCTATAAATTAGTTTGCATTTTCTGGAGACTTAGCAAGTGTGGTCATAGTGCATGTACTTTACTTTAAACGTTTTATTATATTTATTATTATGTATGGGGATGTGGATTTGTGGAGGGGCCAGAACACAGCTTGAAGAAGTTGATTCTCTTCTTCTCCCATGTGGATTCTGGGATTGAACTCAGGTTGTCAGGCTTGGTGGCAAGTCCTTTATACCCTGAGTGATCTTTCTGGTTCTCTGGCAGTGATTTTAATGAGGTGCTCAGGGCCTGCTGGAGACCGCGGCTATGACAGCGACTATTGGCTTTCACTGTGATCCTGTTCATTTAAATGATCTCTTTAGCAGAAGAATAATCCTAACAAGCACAAGTTTTACTGTCTCATTACATAACAGAAATGTGTCAGTTAAATCTGTAGATCAATTATTTAGGGTTATAGAGATGTCAGCCAGTCTAACATTTTCACAGGACCAATGCATATGTCTCTAGTGTTACAACCAAAGACAATTCCAGGCTGTCTTTAAGGGTCTTTTTCATAGGGCACTGCAAACATTTCTGTCAATGTCAAAGATCTGTTCAAACGATGCTTCCAAGGACTGATTTATACTAACAGGGAACAGAATGAGTTGGTAATAGTTATGAATATTCATAATACCTTCATATTGCACAATACAAATATTCTCAGTTGAATGCTGAACAAATCAATTTATTTTACAGTAAGTTTTTATGGGGCAGAAAGTTATCTACTGCCTCTGTAGCTGTATGGTGCTCATTGCTTTTAACACTTAAGATTCCCCTGAAGAAATTACCAAGACTTGTGCTTTGAAGGGAGAGTTGCAGAATTTCAGGTGGCGACATGAGCAAATATCAGGACCTTGTAATTCTATATGACCAGCAAGAGGGTCAGAGTAGAGAAAGGTAGGTGGCACCCAACAGCATGGTGGGGAGTCCACAGCCTTGCTGCTCCGCAGAGTCCCAGAGGGTGCCCTTCTTCTTACCCTCAGAGTCTTCCATGCCACTTAGCAGAGCAGGAAGAAAATATAGATGCATGTAACCGCTGGCTAAGCTGTATGGCCACGGCTCCCCACAAAGGCCTTGTATGACATTCACGCATAGTTTTACTCAGGTTTCCATGTTTAGAGAGCTGTGAACTATGACTTCAAGCCCTGTTTTCATCTTTGACAGACTCCTTGTTTATTTGTCTGTCCCCAGAGCCTCCATCCTTTCCTAGGCCATCCATCATTTAAATCTGAGTTCTGCTGCTTTTACCAATATGACTTAACCTATTGTTTACACAGCAGGGGTGAACTAATGCCAATAGAGAAGATGAAATACAGGCATGTTGGTGTCCTAGCATGTTAGGTACAGCGTCTTCTTTTTCTTTTTTAAAATATATCTCTGTTCTTTGAGAATTTAGTAATGTATATATAGAACGTCTTTTGACAACATCCACATTTTTTTTTTTCAAAAGCACTGAATCCAGTTAGTTCTGTTGGTGTGTACATGTGTATAGGTCCATTCATTGTAGGGTGGACAACCTGCTAGGGGCCACATCCCTGACTGATGTTTGCTGGGGGAGAGAGAACCAGCTCTTTTCCCGAAATGAGGTCTTGAGATTTGCAGGATATAGTATAATTCTGCTTGTACCCCTGACCCCATTTCTCTCTGTTTCTCCATATCTGTTCCATGTTCATCTTCTGCTCACTCTGTGCAGGTCACTATAGGTCCCTTATGATTGTCTACCTCCAGCAAACCTATGTTTTTTGTTTCCTCAGGGCCTTGCTACAGATTGCCAGGACTACCTCTCTCTGTTCTTTTAAACATAGCACATGTATGCTCTTATAGTCTAGATGTATGTATTCTCTCCAAAATTCACATGTTGAAGTCCTAACCCTCAGTGTGATTGTATTTGGAGGAAAGAAATAGTTAAGGTTAAATGAGATCACGGGGTGGGGCCCTGTGAGGAGAAACCCCAGGCAGGGAACCCTCTTTCTCTTTACCTCCTCCCCATTCTCTTGAGAACACACAAAGGGACAATCATATGGGCACCTGTGAGGTGGTGGATGCCATAAGCAGAAAGAAGGAGCCTCACAATGACACTTGCCTTGCTGTACTTTGATTTGGACTCCACAGTCTGGAGAACTCTGAGGAAGTTAACATGTGCTGTGTAAGTCATCCAGTCAGTGGAGTTTGGTCATGTCAGCTTGCGTAGACAAACGCACATACACAGCTCTTTGAGATAGACCCTCATCGCTCTGTCTGAAGTCTTATTCTGAGGTGCAGGCTGGCCCAGCCCAGCCCAGGGAGCTCCCCAGAACATCACCCTTCCACACTGTCCCCTCACTCCCAGGCCTAGCTTGATTAATGTACCTGGGCTGCCTCAGCCAAAAGCTTTCTTGGTTTCTACTGAATTGAAATCACTTCTGTCCCTCCATCCAAAACTCAGTGTAAGGGACTGACCTACCAATGTCTCATACCCTATCTGAAATCAACCAAGCTTTTACCCAACCGAGGCAGGTCAGGATCTTACATCAGACACGCAACTAACGAAAGAAGCCCACATGTCCAGGTCACATAACTAACAGGATGAAAGGCCAAGACCAAATGTGCTCTCTCCCCTCAAATCCTCTAGTGCGGTGGAAATGTTCTTTTTTTTTAAACTTTATTTATTTACTTATTTATTTGCCTTGGTGTTTGCCTGGAACTGGACCTACAGACAGTTGTTAGCTGCCATGTGGGTGCTGGGAATCGAACCCGGGTCCTCTGGAAGAGCAGACGGTGCTCTTAACCACTGAGCCATCTCTCCAGCCCCGGAAATGTTCTTCTATGATAATGACCAAGATGAATCCCAGGCCTCAGAACTTAAAAGAACAATAGTGAACATGATCAAAAAATTCAAGGAGTTTAAAGAAGACTAATGAATGCTTCAGTGAACTTGAAGAAAGTAGAAATAAACTCCCGAGTTTATGATGCCCAGGAAAACAAACATATTGCTGAATGGAACAAAGAAAGACAAGTCAGGACCTAAACACTGAATTCAGTAGAGAGAGAAACATACTGAAGAAAACCTAGCTGAGATGAAAATTCGATTGAAAACCTGAGGGCCCCACCCCCCTCACTCTGAAGGCCCCTCCCCTCACTCTGAAGGCCCCTCCCCTCCTCACTGTGTTCTTGATCTCAAACCCCCCTGCTATCATTTCCAGGACCTTTTGCTAGTTGGCCAACTAACTTTGTCTGTTGTCCTGATATCTCTGCCAGAGCCTCATGACCAGCACTTCCAAGGGTGCCTCTGTCTTCCCTTCTGGGAAAGGCCTTCTTGGGCCCCTGGCCTTTAATAACCTGTGGGCCTTGTCTGCCTACCACCCTGTAGTTTCTTTTTTTTTTTTTTTTTTTTTTTTTTTTATCTTTTTTTTTTTTTTTTTTTTTTTTTTTTTTTTTTTTTTTTTAAACATTTCTATTTATTTATTTATTTATTTGCCTCGGTGTTTGCTGGAACTACAGACAGTTGTTAGCTGCCATGTGGGTGCTGGGAATCGAACCCGGGTCCTCTGGAAGAGCAGACGGTGCTCTTAACCGCTGAGCCATCTCTCCAGCCCCCCACCCTGTAGTTTCTTACCTTCTCTCTCCTGTATGACAAAGGCCTTCTTCACCTTCATCCACCTGCTGAGGTGATCTTTGCCCCATAGCTTTTCCTTCTTGCCTTTGAGTTCTCAATATGCATCTTGTAAGAGATCTTTTCTGACTGACTGTGTGACCCAGTGACTTCATGGCCACTGTCTGCTGTATCAGTGGGATTACAAACGTTTTTCATGACTGCTTGGAGGTCTCATAGTCCAAGGAGGACTCATGGTAGGGGCTGGGCAACTCTGAGCTGTTTTTGTGTTGTGTGTGTGGTATATGTGTTTGCATGTATGTACAGGTGCGCTGTCTTGTTTCAAGGACCATGTCACTGCCATCCACTATACAGAAGTTTCTATTCTATTTAGGGGCGGGGCTGGAACAGGATTTCATCATACTTCCCAGAATGGCAAGAGATGTAAGATTTAGGAATTGTTTATTTGTAGCATCTTTTCCCCATTTCTATTTTTGGACCACAGTGGATGACCGCAGATAATTGAAACTACAACAGGGGAAGTGAGGGCAAGAGTGGACTGTCAATACTTCGGGCCCCAGGTTTATTACTGAGATGTTACTGTGGTTAAGGGTCAAATGCAGAGTATGTCTCATCATTCCTATCAATACACACATGCACAGGTTTTACTTCAGACGTTCCCCCCCCCACCCCTGGGGTCAAGTATATGAGATCCTGGTATGGAGATACAGAGTCTGGTTCCCCAAGGACTATAGTCTACTGTGGAAATGCTTACATGAGATTTTTATTAGTTGCCAAACAAAGGAAAAATAAATTTACCAGACAGTGGTAGGGTTCACGGCCAAACAGTTAAAGCAGAGCTGGCGAATACTCGGCCGTAGGTTTCAGATGCTGTCTGGTGATGGCCTTAGCACTGGATTGGTGAAAGCTAGTGTTCTGCTAAGAATACATTGTGAGGTTTTGATAAGAGGATGTTTGTTGCACAAATACTAAATGGTCTTATAATAAAAACTAAGAGCCAGATATTGGGGTAAATGCTAGAAGATCTGAGAGACAGGAACAAGACTCTGGAGAAACTTCTCACCACTAAAGAGTCATGTGCTTTAAAAAACCGGCCAGGGCCCTTGTTGGTTTTTCTCTGGGTGCCTGTGTCTGGGAGAAGGGCAGATCTGGGCGCATCCTGTGCAAAGGAAGTAAAGAACAGATGACAGAAAGGGGTTGAAATTACAGTGTCTTCCTGGGTGAGAATCAGAGAAAGAGTCAGGATCAGGTACCAAGAAACTGAACCCTGGAGTGTTGGCTGGGGTTGGGGGCCACTGGGAGGGTAGATACAAGTTCCTGCTGTTGACAAAAAGTTGGGGAATGAGAGAGTAAGGAGAGGGAATGATGGATGGGCCCTTGCATTTGGTGTGCTAACTCCAGCCGACTCAAGTCTGTGCAAATGCCATTTCGTTTTCTTCATTACTGGACTGTCAGGTGACAATTTTTTGAGATTATAATATAATTACATCATTTAATCCTTCTCTTCCTCCTGCTCTCTTTCAAGCTCACAGCCTCCTTTAAATTAAAGAATTAAACAATTAAACATTGCTGCTCTATAGATCTCTAAATATTCATTCACAAGTATATAAACACAGCCTGCTTAGTCTGTATAATGTGACCTGGATGTTTTTGTTTTCAGGGTTGACCCTTTGGTATTGGATAATGAATTCCCCAGGGCACTCTTCCCTGGGGAGATGATTTCCCCGTCTTTGCATTTTTTAGTTGCCTGTAGTTCTTTGTCTGGGCTGAGGTCTTTGGGCTTTTCTCCCTTCCACATTAGCTTGTCTGTTGGTCTCTCCTTGCTCAGGTCATGTTTAAGCAGCCATGTTGGTGAGACTTTATGATTCTATGCATGGCTTGTGTTGTAGTTTCTGTTGGGACTGGGCTCTAAAACTCTACATTTTGATCAGTTGTGGTTTTCTACAGTGGTCTTCTTCTGTTGAAAAGATACATTTCCTTGATGAGGGATGAGAACAGTTATCTGTGGGTTTAATTATATTTAGAATTGGTTAGTGATTATGCTTGTTTAGCAAAGTGGCGGTTGTGGGTTTTCATTCAAGACCTGACTTGAAAGCCTCCTCCCTGAAAAGGATTGCTTTTCATGGTACCAGAAGGCGCAATACAAGCCTTTAAGTGATGGAAGCAACTAACAGTCCTACCCATGATGCCTAAGAGCCATAGTACCATGCATGGCATGATAACCCTAAGGGTGTAGTAGTGGCATACTTTGGCAGTAACCAACAGCTCTGTAATTGGACTTAAGGGAAGGTCACGGATCCTAAAATCTATTTTTTTATGGAATTTTCTTCTTTTTAAAAAAGTTCTCCTTTTATCAATAATAGATTCTTTTCTCATTTACTTTGTCCTGATTACAGTTTTCCCTCCGTCCACTTCGTCCTTCCCATCTTCCCTCCCATCTAGATGCACTGCCTTTTGGTCTTTCGTTAGAAAAGAACAGACTTCTAGAGATAATAACAAAACATAACAAAATAAAATACAGTAAGATAAAACAACCCCCTAAACCTATCTCATCAAAAGTTGGACAAGGCAAACAAACAGAAGGAAAACAATCCAAGAGAAGGCACTGAAGCAGAGACCCACACTTTGACACACTCAGGAGTCTCGTGAAAATTCTAAACTGAGAGCCGTAATATACATGCAGAGGAAGAAGCTGCTCCCTATGCTGGGGTGCCTCGCCTAGTCTTGATATAGGGGAGATCTTGGTCCTGCCTCAGCTTGGTTTGCCATGCTTTGTTGATGCTCATGGCAGGCCTGCCCCTTTCTCAATGGAGATGGAGAAGTGGATGTGGGGGGTGTGT
This sequence comes from Sigmodon hispidus, assembly GCA_004025045.1. NCBI lineage: Eukaryota > Metazoa > Chordata > Mammalia > Rodentia > Cricetidae > Sigmodon > Sigmodon hispidus. Next base: position 28,997 of record PVIH01004672.1, on the reverse strand, counting down.
ATGGCAGGTTGGGAGGGGAGAGGTGGAAGGTCTGGGGGAACAAGAGGAGAGGAGAAAGGGGAAACTGTGGCCTGCATGTGGAATAAATGAGAAATGTGTAATCACACACACACAGACATACACACAGACAGACACACACATACACACAGACAGACACACACAGACACACACATACACACAGACAGACACACACAGACACACACATACACACAGACAGACACAGACACACACACACAGACACACACACACACAGACACACACAGACAGACAGACACAGACAGACAGACAGACAGACAGACACACACACAGACACAGACACAGACAGACAGACACAGACACACACAGACACACACAGACAGACACAGACAGACAGACAGACAGACA
>PVIH01004672.1:0-28513 GCA_004025045.1 Sigmodon hispidus | reverse complement strand
ACACACACACAGGCACACACACAAATACAGACACACACACAGACATACACACAGACACACACACACAGACACACACAAACACAGAGGACCAAGTGCAGGCCTGTGTCGGCTCTGTGTTTGTTGCTATAGCCGCTGAGAGTTTGTATGAGCTTTGCTGAGTTGGTTTAGAGGACCTTGTTTACCTGTCATTCTCCATCCCCTGTGGCGCCTAAATGCGTCCCTTCTTCTCTTGTACAAGATTCCCTGAGCTTGGAAGGGAGGGATTTGATGCAGACATTGAAATTCATTTTAAAGTTTACAGTAGGAGTCCGCTTTCTGAGCCTGGCTTGGAGCGCCCTCTAGTGGCATTTCCCCTTCAGGTAGAAAAGGAGAGCTCTCTGTCTGGAACTGTTTAGTTCTGCCTATGACTCTTAGGCACGTTGTAAAGCTCTTTGCTTCCCTCAGCTCCAGAGAAGTATTGTGCTGTAGACTGTGTGACTTGTGCCTAGAAAAAGGAATTCCTCTAGTGATCAGGGTTTGTGGGACAGATGCACAGGTCTCAGTACATCCTTTTCCCAGAAAGCCAAGGTAGAGCTTGAAGGAACTGCTCAGACACAGTTAAAGGGTCTGAACATAAGACTGAAGGCATACAACACACTTCTTTTTAATTTTAAGAGTTTCATTATTCTTTATCAACAAGGTTAGCTGATCTCTATCTCCCAAGGCTTCTTCACAGTGCTATTTATATTAGTGTTTACTTGAATAAGGGAAAAGAGTATAGAAGAATAGGTATTTGTATAATTGTGCCTACCATATATTTATACCTAAAAACTAATAAACATTATAGTATGCTAAAAAGTTTCATTGATTTTATTTTATGTGTATGGTTGTTTTGCCTGCTTGTGTATCTGTGTCCTTGATACTTAAGGAGGTCAGAAGAGGGAATTAGATCTCCTGAAACTGGAGTTATGGATGGTTGTGCGTATCTGTTTGGGTGCTGGGAATCGAATCTGGGTCCTCCCTCCGTAAGAACAAATGTTCTTAAACACTGAGCCATCTCTCTCACTATATGAACAGAGGATTTTTTTAAAAAAGATTTATTTTTATTTTATCATGTATATGATTGTGTGTCTGAATGTATGTCTAGGCATCATGTATATCTCTGGTGTCCTTGTGCTTCCTGCCACGGAATGCCAGAAGTTGATACTTATAGACAGTTGTGGGCCATTGTGTGGATGCTGGGAACTGAACCTGGGACTTTTGAAAGAGCAATAAGTGCTCTTAACTGCTGAGCCATCTCTCTAGCTCTCACACTGAGAAATGTTAAAATTAGGGACTCTGGATCTCAGACTCTGAAAGGAAGGTGGAAGTCTGTTGTGTTTAGAGCACCCTGGCTGGCGCTCTGTTGACCAGGGCAGCAGAGGGAAAGAACTTATCTGGAGCACAGGGTGGATGATTCAATTTCCCAGTGATGTTAGTGAAGGCAACAGTTATTTTAGTGGCACAGAAGCATGACCCAAGGTTACAGTATTGACTGGGATAAACAGTAGCCCAACTAGCCAGCTACAAATGTGCTGTGAGAGATAGCTGACCTTGAGAAGGCCACACTTCTCAGCTGGCACAAACATTTGGGAGGGAGCCAGGGACCCTATGAATCTGTTACTACTGAGTGGACAGTAGGATTTGTGAGTACAGAGAGCAGAAGCGGACACAGACTTAAGCAGGTGTGGAACTCTGAGTGAATTCTCCAAGTCATGTGCAGGCACATTCACAAAAGACAAAGCTTTACCAGCTGAAGGTGAGGCTGATCCTCAGTCCTGGGTGGGCCTTTGGATGAGGCTGATCCCAGAAGCCAGGATTAATAGAAACAAGAGGCTGGGGAGAAGGAACCTTAAGTAGATACAGAAACGATCTGTGTGGGCCACTGAGCAGTCTATAACCCCATAGCCCTGGTTGAGGAGAAGAATCAGTATCCAGAAAAGGGAAAATGGATGTAACTGAACCATTATGGGAAGTGAAATGGGCCAGACTTACAAAGATGGATATTGTACCATGTTTTCTCTCATATGTAAAACCTACATTTAAGTGTATGTGTGTGTGTAAGAGAATTTTAGAGGAGATGAGGGCAATGGAAATGAAATACATCTATGAGAAAGTGGAGGTTGGGACTGAGTTAGTGGGAGGAAGAGACGCAGTTCAAACAGAGGGGCAGGAAGGGGACTGGGCAAAGGGAAGAAGTGCCAGGTATCGGAGCTGCAGCTGTGAGTAAGTTGATGTGGGTGCTGGACCAGATCCAGGTCCTCTGCAAGAGCAGTGAGCATCCTTTCCAGCCCCTCTGTCTGAACTCTCGCTCTGGTAAGTACATGGCTGAGAAACTTGTATGTTTGAGATAAGGAGCAGTGGTAGAGTACAGGGTGGAGGGGAGTGTGGGGTGCTCGACTCTGGCTTTCGAGTCTGGGCAGCAGTGAGCAAAGCCTTTCCCAGCACCATGCCCTGATACACTTAGGGGATAGGGAGGCTGTTCAGGAAAAAGAGCTTAGATTAGAAATATAACATTAGAGAGGTCCTTACTGAATTAGGAAGGACAAAGGAATTTTGGTGATTACAGAAAATCAGTTATTGGGGAAGCTTATTGGCTGCACACTGGGGTACCTGTGTGTTATGTGAGTACATTTGGTTTTTCTCTCACAGAACCACAGGTATTTGTATAATCTCAGCAGGCTGCTTGCACTCATGCATGCAGGCACGTACATGCTGTGCACACACACACTCATACTTGATGTGGGATGTCTTTCTGTCACTGTGAATATGCTTTTTTAACCTTTTATTAATAAAGAAGTTGTTTTGGCTTATAGCAAGGTAGATTAGAGACAACAGGGAAATCTAAGCAGAGATAAAGATAAAGGGTGGAAAGCAAGATGTAATGGAACACAGTTAAAGCCACAGAACAGGGCAATACTACAGGAGAATAGAAATGGGCTGAGTTATAAGAGCTAGTTGGTAACAAGTCTGAGCCATAGGCCAAACAGTTTATAATTAATATAAGCCTCTGAATAATTATTTTATAAATGGCTGTGGGACCATGAGTGGGAGAGATTCCTCTGACTGCAGGCCCAAATGGGCTAGGAAAACCTTAGGCTACACATACTTATATTCACTAACCCGCCCTATTGGACCGTACCTTCATGTTCACATTCTCCGAGACATACCAGTGAACATCATTACTATTTCTCTGCTCTACTGCTATGAATTGTTTCATACTTACCTGCATCTCTACTGCCCAGCACAGCAATAGTTGGCATAGATTAAGTGACCATTACATACTTTTATTTTTATTATTAACTTTTTTTTGACATTTTGAGACAGGGTCTCTCTGTGTAGACCTGGCTATCCTGGAACTCACTATGTCAGTAATTCTTAACTTTCCTAAGGCTTCAACCTCTTAATAAAGTTCTTCATGTTGTAGTGACCCCCAACCATAAAATTAATTTGTTGCTATTTCATAACTTTAATTTTGCTGTGGTTAGAGATCATAATGTAAATACCTGATATGAAGCTGGCCTTAGGCAACTCCTGTGAAAGGGTCATTTGACTCCCGAAGGGTCATGCTTCACAGGCTGAGAACCATGGCACTGTATAGACCAGACTGGCCGTGAACTCACAGGGATCCACTTGCCTTTACCTCCTGAATGCTGGGATTAAAGACGAGTGTCACCACTCCTGGCTTGTATTATTTTTAAATTAAGTTTATTTAGTGTCTGTGTGTGTGTGTGTGTTTGTGTGTGTGTGTGTGTGTGTGTGTGTGTGTGTGTGCCACAGTGCATATGTGAAGACCAGAGGACAAACTGGGAGCTTGTTCTTTCCTTTCCCCATGGGGTCCTGGGGGTTGAGCTCAGGCCATGTGGCTTGGGGAGAAGTGCCTTTACTCAGTGATCCACCTCACCAGCCACCAATAAATAATTTTTAACAACCTGGATGCTCCTCATATTTTTATTTTTGAGACAGAGATTCTTTATGTAGCCTTGGCTATTCTGGAACTAGCTCTGTAGACCAGGCTGGTCCCAAACTTACAGAAATTTGCTTGTTTTCACCTTCTGAATGCTGGGATTAAAGGCCACACCACCATCTCTCGGTTGCTTCTCTTATTTGTGATGTACTTACTCTTCATGGAGATCTTCATTCTCTTCCTGAAACACACACACACACACACACACACACACACACACACACCCCTCTCTTTTATACACACATTCACATTTACTCTCCTACACACAAGCTCACACACATATTTATTTATTTATTTATTTAGGGTACTTTTTTCCCTTTTTATTATTATTATTATGAACAAAGAAATCACACTTTCTAATCTTGTATATTCTTATTCAAGGTCCCTTCCCCCTCCCGCCACATTAGGTCATTCTTTCTTCTCCACAACTCCCTCCCCCCCAGGCAGGCAGCAGGCAGTCCCATGGTCCCACTGACAATATTGCTTAGTTCGGTCTCCACTCCTGGCAGCTCCAGTTTTCTCCCCCGTCCCTCAAGAGTGAGTCAGGTGTTGCTCTAGGGGGAGTGGGATCCAAGGAGTCAGTCCAGGGTGTTTCTGTTCCCAAGCTGTTCAGTGGTTGTCACACACATTTATACACACTCATACATTCACAACTCCATTTGGCCCCATCCCTGTACTTTCACACACTCATACATACAATTCACACAACACACACTTACATACTACCCCACCTCCTATATTTACAGTCACAACTCACACATACTCACCCCCACACCTACTCATACACATACAGATAGAATATGTACTCACACATATATGTACTCACACACAAATACACATAGAAACACACAGAGACCTCGTTAGGTGAATATTCTTTCTCCCCTTGGCCTCTTTGAGAGACAGTGAATCAACATTCTGGGTCCACCCAGGAGCAGGAACCACACAGTAGGTTGAAGCAGAGGGGTTTTAAGTATTAGGAAACTGGGATAAAGTCTTGTCTATTAAATGTGAGGGCTGTAGGGCTGCTCAGGGTTGAGGGAACTCAGTAAGGACACACCTGGGAGAGGTTCAGACTTTGCTGGAGTGATGGAGTTGAAGTCATCTGATAACAGGTTCCCTAGTGTCTCAGTTGGTGAGCCACTGATGTGGCTGCAGGTAAATCCCACCTAGGGGACTTTCAGAGGGACTCAGGCTGTCAGTAAGGTTAGCAGACCTTTAGACACTGGTCATGATGTCAGGCATGCCCCAGAGAGGTCTTCCTCAGGCCGTGACTGCAAGATGGATGGTGCTGAGGATTCTGGGCCAAGGCAGAGCTTTACATATCACCGTAGTGACCAGCATCCTGCTTGTCCACCCTGAAACTGCACGAGGTGCCTTTCCCTTACAGAGCTCTTTCAGCTTATTATGCTCCCTCCCAAGAAGTGCTAGAAGAAGTTAAGGCATGTGCCACAGGGAATGTGTTGGTGCATTCAGAGGTAAGAGTCATTGATCACCAACACAGACAACTCCAATACTGTGTGGTCTTCAGTGAAGAGGGCTCAGGTTGGGCTTCTGTCAAGTGATGGGATACGGTGAGATGACCTACATCAGGCTGAGCTGTGGCTCTGGAGTTCTTTGGACATGTTCAGTTTATCTCTCTCTCTGTCCCTATCATAGAACAAACCAAGACCGAGACCTGGAGACCTGATTGAGATTTTTCGAATTGGCTATGAACACTGGGCCATCTATGTGGAAGATGATTGCGTGGTCCACCTGGCTCCCCCAAGTAAGACTGGATATGCTATTGAGATAATACTATGGAAGTTAGCAGGGTAAACAGAAGGGGAATCAATTACTGTGGGTTTCAGACACTGCCCACTAGCACCAAACCTTTTTGGACATTTATTTGCTTATTAGTAAGTACCAAGTGTTCATCATTAAGAATGACAGGAGTGTGGTGTCCCTAAAATCCCCTTCAGCCTGTTTTTGATGTTCATCATCTAGTATCCTTTATCATATTTCTAAAGACACCAAGGAGGGTAGATGCTCGCATGTCGCTTGTTTCCTATTGTCCCTAACTATGGCTTCCCATTTCCATGCCATTTTTTGTTGCCTTGCTATCCTGGATGGAGATCTTTGTATTCCTGATATTTTAGTGTGCTCTAGGGTGCCTTACCCTAAATATTCACCTAGTCCTGATTTCATGTCCTGTGGTTTTGACTGGACTTGGGGCATTGTAATGGGACATTTTTGTCCCGCCAGAAACTCTCAAATGTCTGACAGCCACTTTCTAAATAACTGACTTGAAGGCTTAATATTACTTATAAATTCTCAGCCAGTGGATCAAGCTTATTACTAACTTGCTCTTACAGTTAGATTAACCTGTAATTATTACCTATGCTTAGCCACATGGCTTGGTACTTTTTCTGGGTCCAGCATTCTAATCTTGCTTCTTCTGCATCTGGCTGGTGACTGTGTGCCTTTCCTCTTCTCAGAATTCTCCTAGTCTGGTTGCTCTGCCTATTCTGCCTGGCTATTGGCCTATCAGTGCTTTATTAAACCAATAAGAGGGGTAATACATTTTTTACAGTGTGCAAGAGCATTATCCCACAGCATTTTCTCTTAAATGGTGTGCCATTGTGGTGCATATACATCCACATAAAGCCTGAGAAAGCTTAAAAAGGGATTGTAGGCACAAAAGAACAATCAAGCACAGCTTCTGGGTAGCAGCATCTTCTGACCAGGGCTCTGATTGCTAGAGGCAAGCAGAGATGTGGCTCCTTTAAGAGAGGCTTCCTGATTCATTGTTAGTTTTTTTTAATTTAAAAGTTTCCCACCCCATATTTACCACTGCTCCCCCTCCTTTCCTCCTCCCAGTCCCTCCCAGTCCTTCCTCAGCCTCTCCCCACCCCATCTCCCCATCCATTCCCCAAGGAGGGCAAGGAGTCCCATAGTGGGCCAGTCCCATGGTGGCATATCCAGTTGAGGTAGGTTCAAGTCCCTCTTCCCAGTATTGAGGCTGGGTTAGGTGTTCCTCTATAGGGAATGGGCTCCAAGATGACAGTTCATGCACAGGAATACAGTCTGATCCTACTGCAAGATGCTCCACAAACTGCCCATACCATTTGACAGTTGTCTACCTTTAGAGAGTTTAGTTCCTTTCCATGAAGACTCCTCATCAATTATTTCAGAATCAGTGAGTACCCAGTAGCTCCAGTCAACAATCTTCTGTGGGTCTCCTCCTTATGATCCCGGTCCCTTTTCTCATATACTCTCTCCTTGCTCTCTCTTCAGCTGGACCAAGAGCTCAACCTTGTGCTTAGCTATAGATCTCTGTTTCTGCCTCTATTCATTGCTGGATGAAGATTCTATAATGACAATGAGTGTGGTCATTCATTTGATTATAGGGAAAGTCCTGTTTAGGCACCCTCTCCACTATTGCTTGAAGTCCTAGTCAGGGACATCTTGTGGGTTCCTTTAAGAGGCCCTGCTGCCAAACACTGAAATGGAATTTATAAGCTGAGGGTAGCAGTGCTCTACTCTAGTTGGTGGCAGTGTGGACCCTAAAATTTCCCAGACTCTTGCCAGTACCTCCACCACAAAACTAAGCTCTCACAGTTCAAGGAGCTAGGCAGAGCCACCTGCCATAGTGAGGCTTTAATCCTAGCCACAACACTTAGCAGATTAAAGTAAAGGCTTGTGTGGTCAGAAAAAGATAGACAGTAAAGACAAATTCAGAGGAAAGGAACCTATAAATGAGTGTGTTTAAAAATATACATAGGCTTGGGAGAGAAAAGAAAAAGAATAGAGATGGTCCTTGAGAAGGAAATAGAGTAATAAAAAATAATAAGCCACATAAAGATGGAATATACAGAGTCTGGATACTGTATGTTAGTGTGCTTGAGGTTTTTGCCTGCTGAGGAAGGAGCAAGAGCTGTAAAGAGACATTTGATTATAAATGCTGCTAGATTAAATCAACCTCTATATTTTGAAAATATCTTTATTAAAGTAAAGTGGACATTTGATGAGGGGCCAGATGGTGAACACAGAGGAGAACACAGAGGAATGTGGAACAACTTTAAATTGAAAGTGGTCTAGAACCACGGCTCATTTGGCCATGTCGGGAGTCTGGTCCTGGGGTGCGGTAGCTTTGATTCCCGTGGGCTTTCCCTTGAGCTCCGTCTCCTACCTTGACAGGACCGTGCTGTAGAGCAGAGCCCGTTCCTCTTCCTTCTCTTCTCAGCCCCATCCACTTCCTGTCTCCATTTTTCTGTCTAGGAGCCTAATCAAAGCGATGAGGGAGAATGTGGGAGGAGCTTAGGGAGGAGAAAGAACACGATCAAAACACTTGATATGAAATCTTCAAAGGCTAGGTAAAAACACTAAAACATGGTATTAAAAAACCACCTCCACCTCCGTCCCACAGCCCGTGTCCAGAAACACCCTATATGTATAGACAGTTATCAGTGATCCCCTCTCCTACCAGCTTCTTCTCTAAGAGTAAATTCTGTCATCCCTGGCCTGGTCATGATGACAGGGGTTCCATAATGCACCTTCCTCTGTGGCCACTGCAGGGGCAAGGTAGGGCTGTTAGTGGGGCTAAATTAATTTTTGTGGAATTAGTAGATTTTCTTGGAACACACAGGAATAGGATAAGGGATTTTTTTTTCCTGTTCCTGGACAACTTAAAAAGAGACACATGTACTATGTGCAACTGTCTAGATGGCTCCTGTGGAGAAATTTAAAATGTCCAGTCCTTAACTGATACAGTAACAGTAGATGTTTGTGAGATACAGTGTGATTCAGGCTGTTTGTGGTGTGCCGTGACCACACACAGGTGGTCAGCAGATCCATCTCCTCTAACATTGTTTCCTGTTCTTTGTATGTGTCAGGGCATATAATGGTCTCTGTGTGTATGCACGTTTTCTCGCACTCACATGTGGAGGTCTGAAATGTCATCATGTCAAAAGACACCTCGATATCACGTTCTTGATCACTCTCTCTGAACTATACAGCTTACCAGTTCTGGCTAGCCCTGGGGATCTCCATTTGGTCCTTCCCATATTCCTGAGGATATGAACTTTTATCTTCCTGCATATGTGGCAAATGCTCTCCCCACTGAGCCATCCCTAGCCCTGTCATTTCTTTTTGATGAGAATATTGAAAATTTGTCTCTTGTAGATGTTATTGAATGCCTAGCAGCCATGTTTCCTCAGACAGGTTCCTGATCCGCCTGGAGTGTCCATGTCTTCTAAACACTGAGTGTGAGATAATGTAGCAGCTTTCAAATGTTTCTTTTTCCTGGAGTTGCAGAGTCCCTCCTTGGTGGTGATGTCCACTAACCTGGCTCTGAGTGGATGGCGGTAGAGCAGGCACCAGAGATGCACACACAGGACTTCACTATCCCCCTGCAAAGGGAGGCGTGTTATTATGCACATGACAGAGCCTTCTCCAGGACTGACACACAAGGGTGGAGATTTCAAACATCTGCTTAGGAAACAAGGCTCAGCTTCTAAGACAGGGTCAGGGCAGTACCGTCTAGTCCAGGGCTGTGTGGTAGGGTATCTCCAGAGTTACTAACAAGAGATTTTTCAGGAGGTGAACAGAGCATGTAAGTCATTTCTTGGGTGGGCGCCTCCTCAGCTGGTAATGTGCTTCCTACACAAGCATGAGATTCTGAGTTCAGATTCCCAGCTCCCATGTAAAAGTCTGTGTATGGCAGAGACAGGTGATCCTCAGCACCCATTGGTCAGCCTGGCTAGCCATCAGGTGAGCTATTGATTCAGTGAGAGATCCAGTCTCAAAAAATAAGATGAAGAGTAATTAAGGAAGATAACTGACCTTGACTTCTGGCCTCCACACAAGCGTGCACACCAGCATACATGTGCATACCCTCACATCCACATGTGCATTCCCAAGAAAAGTATCTCTCCGGAAAGTTGGTCCTCAATGGTACGTTTAATCTAATTCCATCTCCTCTGCCATGCTCTAAATTGATGGCCTGATTGAGAACTTCAGGAAGAAGAGGCTTAGGAAAGGTCTCAGGTAGAGCCAGTGTGTCCCGTGTCCTTATTCCCCAAAGCTTTCCAACATCTGTCCTCGCTCCCCAGGTGAGGAGTTCGAGGTGGGCAGCATCACTTCTATCTTCAGCAACCGCGCCGTGGTGAAGTACAGCCGGCTGCAGGATGTTCTGCACGGCTGCTCCTGGAAGATCAACAACAAGCTGGACGGGACATACCTGCCCCTCCCCGTGGACAAGATCATGCAGCGCACAAAAAACATGATCAACAAGATAGTGCAGTACAGCCTGATTGAGGGGAACTGTGAGCACTTTGTCAATGACCTTAGATACGGCGTGCCCAGGAGCCAGCAGGTGTGTTCCTCACTGTGCTTTGCTGGGCTTTGTCGGCTCCTCTTTGACGCTGGGCATACGTATGCTATCTTCCAGCTCCTGTCACATTACCTGCCTAGCTTAGACGGGCCAGTGATAACGCACAACGTACAACACAGACAACAAATATCTGTAACAATTTAAAGTGCTCTCATTAATAGCTGACCCTTATTTAAAAAAAAATATTCTCAAGCAGAGAGAATGTGCAACTTCTTTTAAATACGTGAAAGAAAATAAAAAACCTGAGAGATTAAAGGTGGGACACCCTTTCTCTGCTACCCCTTTCCTCCCTCCTTCCCTCCCTCCCTCCCTCCCTCTCTCTCCCTCCCCCCCCTCCTTTCTCCCACCCTTCCCTGGATATCCAGATTTCCCAATAAACTCTAAATGGCAGAAAAAAAGAAAAAAGATGAAAGGGGAGACCTCATTTTCTGTTCTTGCATCTCCTGTGACTTTTATCTTCTCTGCAGAGTGGGGTCAGATCTCCCTACTGTTATTTATCTCTCGGAGGATGCCCCAGTCCCCTCTGCCCACTCTCTCGGAGGATGCCCCAATCCCCTCTGCCCACTCTCTCGGAGGATGCCCCAGTCCCCTCTGCCCACTCTCTCGGAGGATGCCCCAGTCCCCTCTGCCCACCTTGTTTTCCTGCATCCTCCTCTTTGCTCTGTATTCTCTACTTGTTTGTGCTGTGTTCTCATGAGTCCTTGAGCTAAAAGCTTGGCTGGCTCCAGTATGGAGCATTTTCATGTGAATAAAGACCCCCAAGTGGGAACAGTATAAGAGGTCCTCTGAAGACCTGTGGGACCAGGAGTCATGAGATGAAGCCAAGTGTGGATACTGATTCATGTGCAGTTGTGCCCAGGTGAGTTTTCCTCCCTGGCTGTCAGTCCCTTTGTGTTGAGTAAGGGCCTCAGTGGCTTCAGCCTATTCCATGTAGAGATCCCTTGCACATGCACTACTGTGGAGGCAGATCTTATGATGAATGGCTCCTGGGAAACAAAAAGGCCAGAAGTTTCATGATCTGGGGAAAGGGAACCTACCCTGCCTTGGGTGCCTGTCTTCAGAAGCCCACTTTGCTGGGTCTTTGGAAACTTTAGAGATTTTTGAGATGTAATGTAGCACAAGTGGTTCCCTCCTATTGGAAAAGACTCCAGGGTCCTGAAGGGGGTGGGAGGGGTAGGAGCAGGGGAGGGTACCAGCCTCAGATTGGGACTCATTGTCTGGTGAACCACTGTGTTTGCAGGTGGAGCATGCCCTGGTGGAGGGCGCGAAGGCTGCTGGTGCTGTCATCTCAGCAGTAATGGATAGCATAAGACCCAAATCTATAACTGCTTGAGGATGCTGCAAATTCTGAGTGCAGGAAGAGCTACCGACAGACAGCCACAGAGCAAAGTGAACCTTTCTTCCTCTTTGCCTTCCTCACTAAGTGGCCCTTTTTAAGAAGACTGTGAGTTTGTGGAACATTATTTAATTACCTCCTTTGACGTCTTTCCACTATGGCTGGTGTAGACCCTCACTCCTTCGGTCTGGGAGGATCTGATATCTTCTGTGAACCTTTGTATGTGCCAGGCACTGCTGGGACCATTTAGGTAAGCGTGGAGAGGGCACCAAGGAAAGCAGTTGCCTACTGTTTAGGGTCAATTGTACCTTAATCTGACTGGAGAGGTGGCTCAGTGGTTAGGTGCTTCTGTAGAGGAGGAGCTCAGTTTGGTTCCTAGCACCAGGGTGGTGGCTCACAACAACTTTTAACTGAAGTGATGCCCTCTGGCCTCTGAGGGCACCAGCACATACCCCCACACAGACATTCATACGTTCACATGCTTAAGCATTAAAAGAATTAATGTTATATTATGTATTATGTCTTCAACAACTTCAGCTGCCTTTTCAGCAGCATCCTGGACACTCTCCTGTCCTAACATGCCCTCTGTCAAACAAACCAGTTTATAATCTTTCAATTAACTTTCACTCAGGTTCTCAGGACATGGGCTTAATGAAGCCAGATTCCTGTCCCAAACATCACACAAATGGTCTCCAGATCAGTTCCTGATTGAGCCCTCATTTTCTTCTGAGACTCCATGAGCTCAGCATTTTTCTCAGCATCTCCCAAGAGGGTCCCACCAGAATTGCTCATTAATCTCTGCTTCCAGCACCCAAGGGCTTTTCTAGCCCCAAATTCCAAACTCCCACATTATAGCTTCAGAATACTTACAAAGATGGAAGAACCGTATGGTGAGGTTTATCACTGCAGTGACGTTACTTCTTGGTACCAATTCCTGTCTCAGAGTCTGTTCTTGTTACTTTGATATAATACTCAAAAAGCAACTCAACTAAAGCTTATGGTCCACCAGAGTGAGGGAGGAAGTCATGTGCCAGGAGCTTGTGGGAGCTGGGTACGTTATGTCTGCAGTCAGAATAGAAGAGCAGTGAGTGGGTACATGGTTACTGTTCACTTCCAAAAGGAAAACCTTTAGCTAGTCCAGGCCCATACAGTGGCGCTGTCCTCATTTGGGATGGGTCTTCCCACCTTAGTGAATTCAATTAAGAACATCCCTTCCCGCTGTGCTTGGAGACCCATCTTCTAGGTAATTCCAGGTTTTGTATAATTGACCCTGACAATCACAAGTGCAACTGTAACTGTGTTCTTTACTATTTAAAAATCTTTGCTTTAAAGCGTAACCAATGAGACTATTAAAAAACCTATAATTTATAATTGCTAGAAAAATTGAAATTTCCATTATGACTGATTTCAGATGAATATACGAGACATATGAGTCCACTGATCTCTACTGTGTGCATGAAGGAGTGATTTTGATGGAAGATCTGAAATTGTTCCTGTGGATTTTACTGTATGGAGAGCTGCAGTCACTTTAAAAAAGCTAGAGATGGTTTCTCCCATGGCTCTGGAAATGTGTGGAAAATATGGAGGACAGGCTCAGCATGCATTAGCAAGATGAAACTCTCAAAGTGCTTCACAGATCTTTTAGGATTCTTGCTCAAGGGTCCTTCTCCTGTTGGAAGGAAACAGACACAATGAATTTGTCCTCCATCCGGTTCTCAGCAACCCAAACTTGACTCCTTATTAGGTTTTTTTGGACACTGGAGCCTGGACAAATTTTCTCTGTTCTTTCCCACCAGCCTGTATACTGTGCTAGACCATTCTGGATGTTTGCAGTTAGGCAAGCCCTCATTTCTGCACATGAGGACTAGTAAGAAGCCAGTACCACGATGCCCTTTCCCTGTCTCCCTGACACCTGGAGGATCAGCTGAGTTCTCAAGTCTCTTAACTCACCATATTGTCTGTGCTGAGATTTCCTTCAAGGCAGAAAGAACCTAAGGACCAGGCCTCTACAAGCACACCATCTTTAGCTTTAAACTAACACTGTCAGGTTTAGTGGACTCCTTAAGGATTCTGAACTTTTGATGTCTAATAAGCAATCAGGGATTTCTTTGATTAACAAACAGCTTCCCCTCCATAGAGTGCTTAGTGACTCTAATAGTGAACTTATCCACCTCATGCTCACTGCTCTGGCTTTCTGGTGTGAACCCCATGGGTAAAGTATATCATCCATTATGTTCCCTCATCCATTAAAAACACATTTTTGAGAGTGGGCCAAATTCCACGTGCTGGCTACTTGCATATTTTTCAACCTGTAAGCAGTGGTTCAGGGTACCCAGATGCCAGACCACTGACTTCTGAGTCAGTTAGGAAGGTGAAGACATCTGGGGCTGTAGACCACTTTCTGGACTACAGCACTTTCTTCTATTTCCAAGCTGTCTGTAAGGCCATAAACTCTGGAATTCACATCCCACACCTTCAAGTTGAGGAGGTGAGACTTTATTAAAGCCTTTTTTTAAAGAAACAAAAGCATCTGTAGCAGTTTCTCCATTGTAAACTAGAAATAGAAATCTCGGCTTTGAGGAAACCTGTCATGTGGGCTTGTATCTCCTGTTGATGGTAGGAGGGTGAAGCGGGGGTAAAGCCTAAGGGAAAGTGACCTGAATGCAAATGTTTCTAAGATTCAATAGGGAAGGTGAGGGGGGTACAGTGGCAGGGCGGGTACCTGGCATGTCCTGTGCAAGTCGTAGGTGTGGGATATGCACTCATGGTTAGGGAAGTGCAGCTTCATTGACACATGAGCCAGCAATTTTTTTTAACCTAATGATAGACAGGCTAATTTCATGAACCAATGTTTCAGAGGTGTTAAAGCCATAGGGAGATGCAGTTTTGAAGGTGTGGTTTTGCTAGCTGAAGTGGGAGAATGATCATGAAGAACATGTCAGTCAGGCATGCCATGCACGTGTGCGTATGCTGAGAAGAACTTTGAGTATCCTGCTTTATCATTTTGTCTTAAGACTCTTGCTGAACCTGGAGCTAGGTTGGCAGCCAGGTGGTCTCATCAAGTCTCCTGTCTCCGCCCCTACCATCCAATGATGAGATTACTGGTACATGAGGCTACACCCAACTTTTTACATGGGTGCTGGGGATTTGAGCTCAAGTTCTCATGCTGACACCCCAAGTACTCTTACCCACTGAGCACTCTCCTTAGTCTCAGACCCTATCATTATGGGTGTAGTTAGGGGTACATGTCAATGACTGCAGGAGAAGGGGCCAGAGAGCATGCTTTTGTGAACTAGGAACAGAGACATGTTGTCTCCTGTTCTCAGCTTAAGCGTTTACCTATTTTTCTCGTAACCACTCTCTGCCATCGTAAAGCTTTGTTGTCAGCTGTGCTTGGGGAATAAAGGGAGGAGCCAGATCAATAGTTGGTAGACACCAAGAAAATTGTAGCCATGGAAAAAAGACTCAAGGGTCATCAGCAGTACTGTTACATAAATTGTTGCTGGGGAGATGTACAACCATCCAGAGAGGGCCACTGAGATAGATCAGGGTAGCAGTTTACTACAGTCCAGCTAGAATTTCCTTGTAAGACATCCTTATATAGCATGGGCGAGGGGCCATTTACAGATCCATGGGTCATCAAAAAGCAGCTGTACCACCAAAGAGCCTCACTATTGCATAAATTCTACTTGGTCTTATAATAAAAACCTGGGGCCAGATATTGGGAAAAAGCTGAAGGATCAGAGAGACAGAGAAACAGCCACTTCTCACGCAGCCAGCTCCTCATGAATCCTCAGCCCGAGTGAATCTGATTCCTCAGCGGGAAAGGTCTCAGGCAAAGAGTTGAACTCCTGCCTCCACTTTTCCCGCCCAGCTATCTCACTTGCTTGTTCAACTTTTCTAGTGCTAGTATTAAAGGTATATGACACTACCACCTTGTTCTGTTTGGCTTTGAACTCACAGAGATCCAGAGGATCTCTTTCTTCTGAGTACTGGGATTAAAGGCATGCTCCTGGTTTCCACCTGTCTCTGTCCCCATACGCTAAGGTTACAGCTATGTGTGACTCTGCCTGGCTTTTTTACATGGGTGCTGGGAGATTCAAACGCAGGGCCTCATCCTTGTCCAGCAGGCACTTTACCAGTTGAGTCAGCTCTCCAGCCTCTAATTCATGTTTCTGAAACAGGATCTTGCTCTCCAGCCAGGCTGGCCTCCAGCATGTAACTTTCCTTTTTCAAGTTTCAGTGCTGGGGTTACAATGTGTATTGCATGCTTGAAAAAAGATTAATTTTTACATTTACTTTTGGAATGATTGCTTAATGTTCAACTTCAAAGTTAAAGTATTTAATTTATAGCAATGTGGGAGGTACACTACAGATGATTAAGTTTTGGTATTTTCAGTTCTGTTTCATAAGAGGAGTCTATGAAAAGTCACTGGTGGTCTAAGATTTCCTTTTGCCTTGATGAACACTGGCTACTCTGGCTTTTCCTAAACCCATCAGAAAAAAGACAGAGGGAGTCTGTCACAAAGTCGAGAGACCTTGGCCTTGACTGATTTACAGAGCAGTGGCGTCTATGCTTTTCTTTAGTGGCAGGCACAAGTTAGTATCACTGAGCTGCTCATTGTAGAAGAACAACTAACCATTGGTTCATAAGGGAAGCTAGAGGCATCTACTAGACCAGGAGCCCTTGAAGACAGTGTCTTCCAACAGTCAGTGAGAATAAAACAATGTCTGTAACATTAGCCAAGTGTTCCTGCTGTTACGGACACTGTAGCATATACTCTGGAACCTTCTCTATGAGGAACTCCCCTCACCTCCTGGCTATATGTTTGTCTCTTATTATTTCTACTATAGACACAATGGTCCCCTTAGACACACAGGCTCACTCTGCCAGCTTTATCCAGTTCTCTGTCTCTGGGTAAGTACTGACTGTTGCTATGCCTCCATTTGATGAAATAAGGGAATTAAAGCAAGGAATTGATTTATAATAAAACAAGAGATAAATAGGCAAAGATAGATAAAGATCAAAGGTACATCAGTAGAGGGGAAGTTTGGAGACCAGCAAATGGTTGTGCTGTCTGTGGCACTGAGTTGCAGGGACAGACTCCACTTCACATGATCCTAGTATTAGAGACTGGCTATTAGGTGAGTAGTAGTTTATGGCCCCTTTGGGTTAGTCTCTGTAAGGTATAGATGCTACAGAGAGCACCAACCCCTCCACGATGGCAGAGTCAGCATACCAGGAGGACACTTTGGTGTTTCAGGGAACCCAGTTTGGCTCATAGCATAAGCAGGATTTGGTATAATTTCAGTTCAGGGGAATACATGTCTCTATACCTTTCTCCACTACCAACACTCAGGTTCTACTCTATCCTTTTATCTAGGGTGAGTATCCGGGGAAGCTGGGAATCAGTTTTCTTCCCACCCAGAGCCCCAGCACTTCACAGGAATAAGAAAAGATTAAGTTGGCAACTATTATGGTAATCAACCCGCCGTGAGATATATATTAAGTAATATTTATTATCTAAAAGTCACTTACAGAAAAGGGGGTGTTCAGGGGGAGGAGAAAGGGTGGAGAAGCAGCGCGTGCAGGAGGGTTTCCAACCGAGCGGTCCTTCCTCACTGCGCCACAAGTCCAGAAGCCGGGGCCGGCCCTTCCTCTCCCAGGCTGTCTCTTCCCGGGCGCTCTTTCCAGTTGACCACGGCCGGCCTGACTCCAGTACTTTGACGTCATGGAGTTTATCTAGGTGGCTTCTGGTTTCTTGTTACAGGCAACTGCTTTTAGGTAATTGATGGAACAGCCACCTGAGGCTCACAGTCAGAATTAATATTTTCAGGGTTGGGTTTAGGAAGTGTGGACTGGGAAAGCTGATCAAGGCTTGCACATGAAGGCTGTATACCCAGATTCCACATAAGGGGAACTCAGCAAATTCATGCTATTAACAAGTGTATAGAAAGATGTGCTGGGGGATTGCTCAGCCTTTGAAGTACTTGCCTTGTGAGCTTGAGGATCTGAATTTAACCCCAGGAACCTATGTAGACAAAATTATGAGTATGTGCTTGTAATCTCAACACTGGAACAGTGGGACAGTGATCCCAGTGCTGAGGGAGTGGAAACGAGGGGGTCCCGAAAGCTCCCTTGCTAGCTAGTGAGAGACCCTGCTTTGAGGGAAGTGGATGGCTCCTGGGGACACTGTCTGAGGCTGTCCTCTGGCCTTCATACACACATGTACATGTGTGAGTGTACAACCCTTCCACACCTGGAACACACACACACACACACACACACACACACACACACGTATACTCATGCGTTAAAAGTGAGAACTGTGTGTAAAAAAATACATGACATTGTTGACCTGTCAATCTTTAGATATAGAAAGATGTCAGAAGTGAACCTGTGTTAGGACTCTCAAAAAACTCAGGAAAATAGCTTAATCAATATGAGAAATTTATTGGTGCAAGTGACTGTCAAATCCTGGAAGACAGTAGATCTGGGAGTAGGGCATCATGACATTGGTTTTAAAAATAACATGCCATGTGGTGATATTTTGTGTATCCTCTAAGAAATAAAACTTGCCTCAAGATCAGAGGACAGAGCCAGCCATGGAGTTAGCCATAGAGGTCAGGCAGTGGTGGCACAAATCCTTAATCTTAGAATTTAGGAGGCAGAGATCCATCTGGATCTCTGTGTTCAAGGCCAGCCTGGACTGTGCAAGATTAATTTAGTCCAAAGGCGAAGCAGCCATGCACTGGTGGCACACACTTTTAATTCCAGCACTAGGGAGATTGAGACAAGAAGTGATATGGCTGGACAAAGAAATATAAGGCAGGAGGAGACAAGGGTTCATCTCCTTCATCCTAGGTTCCCCTTCCTTCCTTTCCCTTTGGACTGAGGACTCAGGGACATTCAGTCTGAGAATTGGTGGAAATAGGATTTCCCCTTTACACTTGAGGATTTAGTAGGGGTAAGAAATTTCTCTAGTGGCTTGTTCCTTTCTCTGTATTATATTTTAGCATTTACCCCAATATTTGGCTCTTGTATTTTAAGACCAATTAGAATTCATACAACAATGCCATGTCAGTGGTTATTGTGGAGAAAGGGGGATCTAGGTGTGTGGAGAGAGCATGACCACAGCATCTTTATCTGAGACCTCTGCCTTCTCTTCTGCCAGAAGAGGCTGTGATGCACCAAGCGGTTATTCTGTCCAGACTCTTCACTAGGATTCCTTAGAGAAGCATCACAGTTAATGAGACAGAATGGGCAGTGCTTATAAGCAGATTTCCCTTCTCTGGTTATTCCATAAGAAGTACATGTTCTGGGGTTTATGGGTTCTATAGTTCTGCTCCATTTTAGCATTATAGAGTATCCACCATTGTAGGCCAGGCTCTTTGGGAAACAAACTCTGAAATAAACATTTGTAGGCAGGAAGTTTACTGGGGGTTGAGGGAGAAAGTAGGATCGGCAGAGGGAGAAACTGAGTGGTGAGACAGGGAAAGTCCTGAGATGTCCTGTCAGGAGTTCTGGAGCTGAGTGTTGTGAAGCAGAAAGAGGACCAGTCCTTCATACCCTCCATGCTCTGTTTGTTAATACTGAATGCCAAGGAATATATGGTCACTCACCTAGAGAAAACTCACTTGAGAACTGGCAATCATTCAACCTTAGCAGTTGGAATAACAAACCTTTCAGTATTGTAGGTAAGAGGGTCAGGGTAGGCAGCACACAGCACTGTCCACTGTCTTACCATTCTCTAAGCATTGTTATTTTGGGGGGAATTCATGTATTTAAAAAACTTAGGAAGGACATAGTATTGCCTGTCTTCCATTGATGTTATCAATGCTACCCTACAGAAAAATCTGAAAACAACTTTTCTTTTTAAATGTTATATGTAAATATAATGGATAGAATTGTCTTTAAAAGCAAGCAGGTAGGATGTAGAAAAGATAACTTAAAAAAAAAAACTCCTAGAGTTTCACTTTTATTCTGGCTGATATAATACAGGCAAATACTGCCATTTCAGATTCAAAGCAAATGTGCCAATTTCAGAGTATTTCTTCTCCTCAAGGTTGATGTCTGAGTGATGAGGAGGAAAGCCAAATTTGTCTTTACCATTTCTCTTGGTCCTTGTTCATGCCTTCCACAGAATGGCTAGCTCATCTTCTCATGTCTGTGACTGTTAGGTCTGCTACCCTGAACAGATGCCAAAAGATGCATTTGCTACAATGTCCTACTAGGGTGCCTTCTTCTTGAGACTTTGAAAGTCCTGTGTCATCAGTTGTCACACTTAGTGCTTCTCCTGGCTATAGAAGTTTGTTCAGGCCTGTGACCATGTGTAGAGACTGTGTAATCCAAGTTCCTCAGATTCACAGAATTCCTGTTGGTGATAGTGTCTGCTTCCATAATTAATCATTTTACAAAAGTAATACCTAAGTGTATTGGTCACTCATGGGTCATAATTTAATCCTTTACAGTATTAATCATGAGAACAAACAAACTTGAATCAGCAGATAGTGGACAGTTTCTTTTATTGAATCTCATAGACATTATAGCAGCTAAGCAATAATGTAAATATTTACAAAGCACAGTGATTGCTTAGGTTTTGAGTTATCCCTTGAATAAGACTGCAAATGCATGCAATGATAGAATGAAGCCTGTGTCCTAGTGAGTTTTAAAAAGTGGCTTCAAGGGTCTAGAGATAGTTTAGTGGTTAAGAGTGCTTGCTGCTTTTTCAGAGGACCACAGTAAGGTTCCTAGGAAGTCTGTTGGGTGGCTCACTAATAATGCCTATAGCTCCAGCTCCAAGGAGACCCAATGCCCTTTTCTTGCCTGCTTGGACAAGTATGTGCGTGCTCACATGTATTCTCTCCCCGCCCCACACATTGTCCCAAGTTCACTGTATACATGCATATCTTCCTGTCCTTGGTGGGATGAGAGGGTCTGTTCTAGAGAAGCAGATAATTTTGTAATCGAGGTTCTTTATTACCTCAACCTTTCTTTCTCAGCTTGGATGACTTGATAAATAAGATATTTTAGTAAATTAATACCTAAACAGTTTTTTGAACCCAGAGTAAAACATTGCCTTGTTTTACTTGGATAATTTCCTTCTCATGGTCTGCTGACTCCTGGTGAGGAGGTGTAACTATTACTTCTGGATGTCTTGTTTGGAAAGAATCATTGCAATCTGAAGGGAAGCACTTTCACAAGTGGGAGGAAAGCTGACATAAATGAACCCAGGTCACAGGCACAAATGAGGTCCACTTGGGGCAAAGCAGGATGAATGATAGCAGGGCAGAGATGAAGAAATTAAGAGAGTTCATAATCTGAAGTTTCTGTGTCCCACTTGGCCAGTCCCACAGTCGTCCAGTCCCAAATAAACGTACAGAGGCTCATATTAATTACAAGCTGTTTGGCTTATGGCTCAGGCATATTACTTGCTTTTACTCCTAAACTAACCTATGATTCTACCTTGTTTAGCCACGTGTCTTGGTACCACCTTTTTTCAAAGCAGCATTCTTGTCTTCTTTCCTCTGCATCTGCTAATGTCTTTCTCTTCATCCTCTTCCCAGAGTTTTCTTAGTCTGGTAGCCCCGCCCATACTTTCTACCTGCCTTCTCTGGCCAATCAACATTTTATTAAACTAATAGGTGGGACAAATATTACCATGTACACGAGCATAATCTCACAGCATTTCCCCTTTTTCTTCCTTTTTAAAACAAGAATCCAAAATCTAAACTCCTTTGTACAGCTTTTTTCCTCACCATTATCTAACTTGTAACAATTAGCACCATTATCTAACTTGTAACAAATAGTATAAGCAAAGAGAAACATCCATAATCCATTTTGGGGAATGTGGGCATAATTTTCTAGATTACTTCCTGCTGATTGGACATGCTGGTAATCAATCCCTCCAAATTTAGGATTATGGACAAGTCCTTAGTGGAGTAGTCCATGAAGCTGGGCCATCTCAGTCTGTCTCCTCGAAGCTGTTCTGGATGCAGAGGAAACTGCAGCAGAAGTACTCTGAAACATTGGATCATCTGGTCCATCTATTCCCATTGGTGATTTTTCAGGGGGTCTTTTTTGATAAAACCTGGTTTTTCTTAACCCAGAATAAATCCGTAACTCTCTCTGTGGAAATAAAAAAAACCCTGGCTTTTCTGATATGAGACAGAATCTCTCAAGTTTTCTTTACCAATGTGCTTGGATTTAGAGAGGGAGAAAGCCACTTACTCCAACTCCAAGGCCGGCTTTATTCATAATCAAACCAAGATCATATTTTTTAAAAAAGAGCTAGACGTAAAGCAGTGAGAATTGAAAGTTTACCCAATAGTGCACATTGGTGCCAGTTGTCCTTACATTCCTCTGTAGTTAGTGCACATTGGTACCAGTTGTCCTTACATTCCTCTGTAGTCCTTTCATGTAATCTCCCTTCAGCTTTAGACGTTTAGCTAAGTGTTCGGTATCCCTCTAATGTCTTGAAGATGGTTGTATTTATCCTTCTGTAAAGACAAAAATGAGACCCTGACCCAGCTTTGTTAGGTAATGTTCCTTACCACATACCCAATTGTCATACTGGCAGATGAGTCATTACTTCTCAAGAGGGGTCTCCTTTTCGTATCAGCTCTTTATCAATTTTGTTGGTACCCATATTTTTTCTTCTCCTATGGAAACAAAAGCAAAGCCCCTACCCCATGGAAGCACATATCCTGGCTTCCATTCTGAAGTTATTATGTCCTTGAAATAGATAGGTTGGTTCAACTCGGAAGTTTTTCCTGTTACTCGATGTCTCTCTGCAGCTGAAGTTCTTTTTTCATCAGCATTAAGAAAATTCAAGGTCATCCCACTCCCTCTAGAGGAACACCTGACTCAGTCTTGATGTTGGGGTGAGGAAACTGGATCTGCCAGGAGTGGATGCTGAACTGAGCAATACTGGGACCTTGGGACCTCCTGCCCATGCTCGGGAGGAGATGTGGAGATGTGGAGAAGAGAGAGTGACTGGAGGGGGTGGGAGGGGGAAGAGACCTTGAGTAAGGATATACATGGATAGAAAATGTGACTTTATTCATAATATAAAAAAAAAGTTAAAAAAAAGAATAAGAGAGAAAATTCAAGGTCAGCAAAGCACTATGTAATCTCTCCCTGAGGTTTTTCATTCCACATTTCTGTTTATGAAGCTTCTCTTTTAAGGTGTGATGAGATCTTTTCACAACTGCTTGTCCTGTGGGATTATGTGGAATCCCTGTAATATGCTTTATCTCATAATATCCAAAATCTGCCTCATTTTCTGGGCAGCATATGCTGGAGCATTCTCAGTCTTAATTTGAGCAGGAATTTCCATCATGGCCATGGCTTCCAGAAGGTGAGTAAGTACAGTGTTAGTGTTTTCAGAACTCAAGGCAGTTGCCCATTGCTCTCCTGAGTAAATATCAATGGTATGATGTACACATTTCATCTTTATGAATTCTGGAAAAATGAAACATATCCATCTGTCAGATCTCATTTCTCTGTGTACTCTTTGGATTACTCCTAGCAGGTAAAGATGGTTGGTTGTACAGGGAACAAGTAGCACACTTTCGCAGAATTTCCTTGGCCTGATGCCAACTGATGTAAAAGCTCTTTTTTAGTCCCTTGCTATTGACATGGTGTTTCTTGTGAAATTCTGAGGCTTTCATCACGTTTCCCATTAATAACCAGTCAATGTAATCATTACCCTATTCCAAAGGGCCTGGAAGGCTTGTATGAACCCTGATATGTGTTATGTATATAGGATGAATTCTATTTGTGATGATGTCCTGCAATTGTATAAACAATAGGGTTAATTCCATATCATCAGGAATGAAATCAGCAATTTCGATGTGTAAGAAAATTCCTTCTGCATATTGAGAGTCAGTTACTAAGTTTAGAGGTTCTGCAAAGTCCAATAACACCATAATAATAGCAGAAAGTTCTTACTTCTTAACAGAATTGTAGGGGCTTTGAGCCACCTTACTTAAATATTCTGATTTATAACCGGTGTTTCCTGATTTGTTTGCATCAGTATAAAATGTAGGAGCTCCAGAAATAGGTTCATCCCATACCACATGAGAAAAATCCAGTTAGTTTTCTTTATAAACTGAAGTCTTTTTCTTTGAGGATATTTGTTATTAATCTCTCCCAGGAAGTTACTACAGGCCTTTTGCCAAGGTTCACTGTTTGCCCATAATTGATCAATTTCCTCATTAGTCAAAGGTACAACAATTTCTGCTGGATCCTTTCCAGTCAACTGGCAAAGCCTAAATTTTCCTTTAAAAATCAATTCAGAAATCTTTTCAATATATGGTTTCAATTTTTTACTTGGCCTATGTGGCAGAAATATCCATTCTAATATATTTTCTCTTTGCATTATGACTCATGTAGGAGAATGCTCAGAAGATGAAATATCCAAAATGCAATCGAGATCTGGATCTATATGGTTCACATGTGTTTCATGTAATTTCTTTTCCACCAATGCTAATTCTCTCTCAGCTTCAACAGAGAATTCCCTGGGACTATTTA
This sequence comes from Sigmodon hispidus, assembly GCA_004025045.1. Lineage (NCBI taxonomy): Eukaryota > Metazoa > Chordata > Mammalia > Rodentia > Cricetidae > Sigmodon > Sigmodon hispidus. The sequence goes on along the minus strand of PVIH01004672.1, from coordinate 4,287 downwards.
AATCCTTATCCTCATCTAAGGTTTTGAACTAATGGACTACTTCATAGTTTTTTTTATACTAATAAACGGTCATATGTGAGTAATATTCCCTAGCAGTTTTTAAGAATCATTAAGAGTCCTCAGCCAGTGTCTCTTAAGTTGCATCTTCTAGGGTCTAATTTTTTGTAGGCCTATTTTATATCCTAACTAATTGATAAAAATCACCTCTTTGTATTTTTTTAGGGGCAAATTGAAGTCTCCAATCAGGCAATACCTTCTTCATTTCTTCAAAATTCTTTCCAAGGTATCTATGTCTGGATCTGCCAATAAAATATTTTCTATATAATGGTAAATGATGGATTGTGAAAATTGTTTGTGTATCACGTCTAGTGGCTATTGTACAAAATATTGGCATCAAGTGGGACTATTCAACATCCCTTGTGTGGAAGGACCTTCCACTGATAGCTTCTTACTGGGCGTGCGTGAGCATTGTGAATTTTTCTTTGTCTTGTTCTTGTAAAGGTATGGTTAAAAAAAAACCAGTCCTTCAAATCAATAACTATAGTAGGCCATCCCCTAGGTAGCAGGGTAGTCCAGGGAATACCAGAGTGTAGGGAGTCCATGGGTTGAATCACCTTATTAATTGCTCTTAAATCTGTCACCATTCTCCACTTTTTAGATTTCTTCTTGATCACAAATACAGGGGAATTCCATGGGCTGGTTAATTCTTCAATATGCTGAGGTTGTAACTGCTCTTGTACCAGCTTTTCTAGAGCCAGCAGTTTCTCCTTTGTCAAAGGCCATTGCTGAACTCAAATAGGCTTTTCTGTCAATCATTTCAAAGGTAATGTTGTGAGTGTCTTGGGGTCAGTAGCTCTTAAACTGTGTTGTTTTGCATAGCCTCTTGAAATCTTCAGGAACATAATTGAGTCTCTGGCTGATAATTAAGCTTGGAAGGATCTTAATCTGGGCATTCCATTGCTGTAGAAGATCACCACTCCATAACCCTAACCCTAACCCTATGTTAGCCATGTATGGCTTCAATATTCCTCTCTGTCCTTCTGGTCCTAGGCATTCAAGTCATCTCACACTCTGTTTTACCTGAGATACTGTCCTAATGCTTAGAAATTGAACATCTACCTCCTTCAGAGGCCATCTTGGGTGCCATGATTGTGGGGTTATGATTGAAATGTCAGTTCCTGTGTAGAAGTTCCCTGGTAGAATTTTGTGGATCACTTATGTATACAATCATGTCATCTGCAAATAGAATAGTTTCACTTCTTCTTTTCCAATTTGTATCCCCTTAACCTTCATTCATTCTGTTATTGCTTTAGCTAAAACTTTGAGAATTATATTGAATTGATAAGGGGAGAGGAGACAGCCTTATCTAGTTCCTGATTTTAGTGGGATTGCTTTGACGTTATTTATTTATTTATTTATGAATAAAGTCATATTTTTATCCATGTATTCCTTTGTTTAGATTCCCTTGCCCCTCCCACCTCTCCCCATCACTCACTTTTCTCCCCATCACTTTATCTCCTCCCAAGCAAGGGCAGGAGGTTCCAAGTTCCCAATGTGGCTTAGTTCAGCATCCACTCCAGGCAAATCCGATTTCCTCATCCCAATATCAAGACTGGGTCACGTGTTCCTCTGGAGGGAGTAGGATCCAAGGTGCTGGTCCAAGCTGTTTCAGATCCCAAATTGTTCAGTGGTTGTGGTTTGCAGTTTGGACATTCTTAGCATTCTTGTTTAAATTCCATTAATGAGTGAATACATCCCCTGCTTACCTTTCTAGGTTTGTGATACGTAGCTCAGGAGGAAATTCTCCAAATCCATCCATTTCCCTGCAAATTTTAGGATATCATTTTTTCTTACTGCTGAGTAGTACTCCATTGTGTAGATGTACCACAGTTTGTTAATCCATTCTTCAGTTGAAGGACATCTAGATTGTTTCCAGGTTCTTGCTATTATGAATAATGCTGCTGTGAACATAGTTGAGCTAATACCTTTGGAGTGCAAATGTGCTTCTTTAGGGTATACGCCCAGTAGTGGTACTGATGGATCCTTAGGGAGATTGATTTCCAGTTTTCTGAGAAACCCCCATACTGCATTCCAGAGTGGCCAACACCATTTGTTAAAGATACTATCTTTTTTCCATTGAGTATTTTGGGCCTCTTTGCCAAAGGTCAGGTGTTCATGGGTTTTTGGGTTAATGTTGGGAGCTTCAATATGATTCCTGGATCCACAAGTCTGTTTTTACGCCAGTACCAGGCTGTTTTTATTACTAAACCTCTATAGTATACCTTGAAGTCAGGGATGGTGATGCTTCCTGAGGTTCTTTTGTTGAGTAAAATTGTTTTGGCAATCCTGGCTTTCTTGTTATTCCAAATGAAATTGTGTATTGTTCTTTTAAGTTTTGTAAAAAAAATGTGTTGGGATTTCGATGGGAAGTGCAATGAATGTGTAGATTGCCTTTGGTAGAATTGCCATTTTTACTATGTTGATTCTCCCTATCCAGGAACATGGGAGAGCTTTCTATTTTCTGATATCCTCTTCAATTTCTTTCCTCAGTGATTTAAAGTTTTTGTCAAATACATCTGTTACTTCTTTGGTTGTAGTTACTCCAAGGTATTTAATACTATTTGCAGCTATTATAAAGGGTTATGTTTCCCTTATTTCTTTTTCAGCCCTTTTATCTTTAGTGTATAGAAGGGCTACTGATTTCTTTGAGTTAATCTTGTATCCTACTACATTGCTGAAAGTGTTTATCAGCTGTAGGAGTTCCCTGGTAGAATTCTGTGGGTCACTTATGTATACAATCATTTCATCTGCAAATAGAGATAGTTTCATTTCTTCTTTTTCAATTTGTATCCCTTTAATCTCCTTTTGTTCTCTTATTGCATTAGCTAAAACTTTGAGAACTATATTGAATAGATAAGGGGAGAGAGGACATCCTTGTCTAGTTCCTGATTTTAGTGTGATTGCTCTGAATTTTTTTCCATTAAGTTTGATGTTGGCTGTTGATTTCTTGTAAATTGTTTTTATTATATTTAGGTATTTTCCCTGGATTCAGTCAGGGTTGCATAATGAGTCCTTGTCACAAAAATTTTATGTTTGCTTTTCTGGCATTTCTTACAAATCTCATTAGCCATCTTTTAATGAATCAATCCCTTATATATTCTTTCTCTCAATCCTCACTGAGGAGCTGACCTCACAGATAAAAGCTGGATTTTATGTTTTTAAAAATATTTATTTTTATTTTTAGAAATTAATGTGTAATCACTTCATTTACCTCTTCTGTTGCCTCCCTCCAGTTCCTATGAATCCTCTCCTGCTCTATTTCTTTAATTTTTGCTACCCCCACATGCATGCACACATGTATATTTTCATATCTATATCTATAGAGCCTGCTCAGTTTGTATACCATTACTTGTACTATGACCTCCTGGTAGTGAATGACCAGTTTGAGGTTCTTCCTTGGGGAAGATTATTTCTCCTTCTCTCAGCATTCCCTAGTTGTCTGTCAAGGGTTGAGAGTTCTCTCTTCCTTGGGCAGAAAGACTGTAAAGTCAAAATAAAATCTATTTTATTCCAAGAGGGAATAGCCAGGGCACAGTTAGTCACTAGTCTGGACAAAGCAAAAATTAAATTCCAGCAGTGTAAGAAGTTCAGTGACTGACTCATGATCCTCTGGGCTCCATTTCTCCAGCCCCACTGTTTACAGCACACACAGTTTGTAGGCTCAGGCTCGCTTCATCCCACAGCTGCTCCTGTCCTTGGCATCATTCGATGGTTCTGCCACCTTCAAAATGCTGCGGTCCCACCTGCTGTTGGGCTGCACCTTTACCTATAGCCTTTCTTGGGATCTCTTTAGGGTCTTGGACCCTGCTGTATGGTGACAAGCCTCAGTTTCTCTCCATGACCCCTTACTCCTATGGCTTCCATTTTAGCTGAGGACGCACATTCAACAGTGGTCTCTCCCAGCTCTCACTGTCTGAGTCTCAGTCACTCTGCACGACTCCTTTATGCTTTCAAAGTCCTCTGATTTCCAGGAAAGCTTACTAAATACAAAATGTATCACAAGAGTTTATTATATGTGATTACCTGTACATCATTGAGTATTCAGGGAAGAAATTCTTAGTAGTGATGCCTGTGAAGCTGTAGTGGATTAGCAAATATGACTGGCAAGAAGGAAAACAAGAGAAGACATCGTGTAAAGCTAATTCCTTGAAGAAATTTGACACTGAAAAGAAATAATTGTAGTTAGAACTAGAAGAGGAAGCTTGAGGGAAGATGCTAGTTTTTTTT